>MJUU01010071.1:0-70845 GCA_002080025.1 Modiolus philippinarum | reverse complement strand
TTCACCAGCCCAGTAGTCAGTACTTCGGTGCTGACCCGAAAGCCGATTATTTTTGAAACCTTTACAATATCTATAATTTTGTTAATTTTATTGAAAACTAAGGAGTATCTCCCTCATGCAAAGCTCTGTCCTTAGCAGATTTTGGCTTTACATTTAGATCACTTTAGTTATTTGTTCTCTATCAGTTTTTAAACATTTTTGAGTTTATGGTCTTCCAAACATTTAGATTTTATCTGCACTGATGAGACATAATTTGTCGAAATGCGCATATGCAGAAAGTAAATTCACAGTAACTTCGGTATTTTTTAGTTATTTGCTCTTTGCAGTTCTGTTAGGTATTTTCGTTATTGCCCATATACCCATTGGTAATCAAGTTGATTTACTTTTTATTCACTTCAATATAAATACAATGAAAAAAAAATACAATGTAATTGTATAATAAATTCTATAATCATTCAATTTGTTTGTTTTGGGTGCTTAATTATTCATTAAGTTACTTTATCTACTGGTTTTGCACAGGTTATTGGCCTTCGAAATGTTTTGATTTCATATGTGAAGAAATCAACATTGACCTGACTCAAATTTTACTATTAACTTTTGCATTTTTTTTATGGGATTGCTTCTTTTCTGACATGAATTAAAGATAAAGATGAGTAGTATGTTTAGAACTATATTTGTCATAAACAGCAAGATCATTTCATGATGTAACAATAAATATAAAACTTTTTGGTTTTGAGATTCAGATTTGTTTTCCTTTCACCTTGGTGACTTCGTAACAGAACACCTATATCTTTGCGTCAAAATGTATTTTTATGTATAAATGAGTACTAGATATTTAAATCTGTCACGAAAGTTTTGAGAAAATAACCGTTATAGTATATAAAAAGAAAATATGATAGAATAGGTAATTTACAAGATTTAAATTCTATACTTGGCAGTTTATTACATAGTTTAGAAAAGGATTTATTTACTTCGGCGAATCAACCTACTTTTCCTTAATATACTGAGAATTTACGAACAAATTTATTCTAAGGGGTTCTACGCACAAAAAATATTTATCGTAGTGTTACAGCAATAAAATAACTACCAAAGAAAAAAAAACATTATCTGAAAAGGATACGTAACGGATAATGGCTTGCTGTGGATGTTGTTGCGATTCCACACCTATATCTTGGGTGGCTTACATTGTATCATGGGTTGCTCTGGTGTGTGGACTGATCGCCATATTTACACCATATTGGAATGAACAAAGTGGGAATACCAGTGTAGACTTTGCAGGACTATTTGCACAGTGTAAAGACGATGTCTCTAATTGTTTCTCAATCACCAGTGTGTTGGATTCTTATCAAGGAACAGGTAAGTTGCTTGGCAACAAGACTTGAACCATCATCACACTACTGCAATGTAAAGGAACATGTTCCAGATGCGGATCCAGTGAATTTGAAAAGGGGAGGGGGGGTCCAGTTTAGAAATGAAAGGAAATTTCGCGGAGCGGAGCGATGCGCGAAAATTTAATAATTGTTATTCGAGTGCAAATTACAAATACAAGTACAACAAGTAAAACAGATAAATTTAACAATAAATTAAGATCATAAATTAAAACAACCTGAGTATCATAAAAAGATTTACATAAAAGACAATAAATGAGACTATAAAAATTTTAAGGGTATTTCATATATCAGGATATCCATAAGAAAATACATGATTGTTCAAAAAGGGGGTGTCCCAATCCCCGGACACCCCCCCCCCCCCCCCCCCCCACCCGCCTGGATCCGCCAATTTTTTCCACTTGTGTACAATCACGTACAACAGCTTTCAAAAGGAAACGGGTTTCTCAGCTCATATGGTCAAACACGTTGCCTTCAAAAGAAACTTGAATACGGTCACTTGACAACATCGCAGTTCAATCTCTCTGAGAATGTCAAGATCTTTATTCTGCTTCTTTACCAAAAAACAAGAAAAGTAAAATTGTTCATTAGTTCGAGAGACAATATGTAATTTATATTGAGAAAAACGAATTAGTAATACATTGTAAGTCTAATGGTTGACACAGTTTCAGAGTTGTGATGAAACAAATCGTATGGTATGAAAAAAAATAACAGGAAATTTCTGCAATCATTAGATCCAAAATTCTTCCAGGGAACTATTACACATGAGAATCACAAATAAGAAAAAAGACAAAAGGCTTGTTTTAAAATACTTAGGCTTTATTCAATGAATGGCACTCGAGTGGATGTCCTTGGTACTTAATTTGGCCTCCTATTTCGATTTTTTTGGTAATGAATACTTCATTTTTTAACTACTTTTGGCTTATGGCTTTCCATATTATTTGAAAGCTGCTGATGAGAGGTTACCCCTTGAAACACGTGTACAGTATAAAGTTTACCGTTTATTAAAGAACTTGGGTATTTTTGCATTTCTTAATCAAACCGAATGAAATGTATTGTGATACAATGATAATGTGATTTTTCAAAATACCATTAATATTCATAATAGTCTTCCGTGTTGGTCACGTACATTGATTTCATTAATAATTCAAAAAATATTGACTCCATTTTTTCTTATATATCAAATGTTGACATCAACACTTAAGAGAAAATACCACTTCTGTGAATAAATATCATGAATACCTGAACGATCGAATTAGGTTTGAAGTTATAGATTTAGGTATTTAAATATGGTGTTAATCATGTAAATTGTCCCAAACTTCATACAATTATCTTTCAAAATTGACAACAAACTTATCAAATCCTTTTGAAAATGAATAAACAATATTTTTTAGAGTTGCACCTATGACCTTTTTGTCTCGCCTGCGACGAAAAATTCGCGGAAGCGAGACTTAGGGATAGCATTTCCGGCGGCGGCGGCGGCGGCAGCGGCAGCGGCTTCCACAGTTGCAAACTATTGTGAATTAACAAGCTTATGTTAGTTGTAGGCCCATAATATTTGATGTGAAGTAGCAAAAAAGNCCCCCAAAAAAAAAAAAAAAAAAAAAAAAAAAAAAAACACGAATTCCTACTCAACATAACTTGAGACAACCTGAATACAAAGACAATACAAATGAACAAAAATGAACAAGAACGCCACAAGACTAAAGCACTTATAGTCTGAAACCCTGCAACAACTGGAGCAAACATAAGGTCTTGCGAGAGGGTAAGCATGGTATGCTCCTCATGTTGTACCCATCACAATACCACCGAAACGTTTCGTTTTGTCATAGTCGATGATTTTCGAATCGACGAAAAGAGTCGAGTTTTCCGTTATTTCTAGTCTTTTGTGCTATAAAATTAGCAAGGAAGTGTATGTGTGGATATTCATGTGCAATTTTCATGGAATAGTATATATTCTTTACATTGACATTTTAGTTGAATCTGGTAAGTACATGTAATTGCCATTGATGTTGAATATTGTGTTATGTTGATGTTTTTCTCTGAAACTTCTTTTGATGAAGATTAATGTACATTTGTGTATAGTATTCAAAAGTACATGTATGCTTGACTGTCTTATTGATAATATTTAGTTGTCACATCCTGAGGTGCTATTTATCAACAGCAAGTTGGTGTAACAGAGTGCACCGCGAATTGTGTTCCTCTACTCGGGGACCTGTTTTTATATTCCTACGAAAGGGGCTCGTTAAAATAAGAGATACTAGGTCCTTCAGTCTGACTTATAGATTCATTGATGATGTTCTCTCCATTCCTAACGCAGCAAAACGGATCTTTTGCTGATTTTAATGTGAAATACACGTGCAAGTGATTTTTTGAAACCATTTATTGTACTTTGGGACTTACCTATTACAAGATTATATTCCATATGCTTGATTCACCTCATCTGTTATAGTGAGCATTGCTTTAAGGGTAATTTATAGTAGACGATCTGAGAATGGAGGAAATGCATAAACTTGAAAAACTTTTATCTGATCCACATGGCTGTTCCGAATGCCTATCGCTTACGTTTGTCTTTTGTCTTTGTTTGTGTTTTCCATTTGTATTTCCCAGGCAGATTGTGGCAAGTAATTGTAATTTTCAGCTGAAGATTCTTTACTTTTTTTCTTATTTCATTACATCGAAGAAATTATTTTTACCTTTATTCCTATCATCCGATCCTCCTGCTATTTCTCTTTCTTTTTTATTTCATGTCCTCGTTTTTGGCTCGCCTCTTTGAACTTTTAGTTTTGTCATCTTGTGTTATTGAAGCGACTTCTTTCTATAGTGAGCTACTTTTCGTAAGACGAGGAATTAGGAATTTTTTTCTGAAATAAACACAAACTGCAGGTAGCGTATAGAAATGTCAATTTTTGCTAAAAAAAAAAAATACTAACGTACCCCGTTTTAACAGCTCAAATTAACGATATAAAGTTTAAAACCACACAGAAATATTATTTTCTATCAAACTTGAATTTCGTTGTTGCATACAACTCCTAGGAAAAATCACTGGATATAGTAGTCTACCTGTTTGGGTTTTATTCGTATGTTTATTATACTATAGGGAAACGGGACAGAAAAAGGGGAGTTTTGGGTACACATAAACCGGTTTAACCCTACCGCTGGCTTTTGCTAGTGCCGGTACCAAGTCCGGCTGTCCCGAGTTTTTCTTGTGCAGTTCCTATTTACTTTGTGGCATGTGGCTATGTTTTTTTTGGCCATTGTAGGTGTTTCCTGTTATCTTTTTTTATTCTATATAATCAAATGAACTCCATAAGGTGCCACACCGGATGCATAGACAGGATGAGAAAAAGAAGGGAAACGGGGAATGTGTTAAAGAGACAACGACCCTAAGGGGAGCAATAACAACTCAAAGCCACCATAAGATCTTCAATGAACGGTGAGGAAACCCCACACCCAACGGTAGGTCGGAGTTGGCCCCTAAATAAAAGAGTAATCAAGTTCAGCGAAATAAGCATCTTCCTAGACTCCGATAGACATAAAGTGAACTAACTAGAAAACAGACAAGACACACAAAGGCTTAATAAATTTCCTGACTTAGGACAGGCGCAAACCTGCTGCGGCGGGGTTAAACTAGTTTTATTGGGCCCAAACCTTCCCCCTAGCCAATGTGATAAATAAAAAACAATAGTAACAACAGTAAAATTCAGTAAGCAACAGGACTGAGTCAATTGTGAAAAATGAAACTGAAAGAAATAAATATACGGACATAAACATGAAATCACAAAAGACTACTAGCAATTAACTGACATGCCAGCTCCAGACCCATTACCAAACCACAAATAAAATTATGTACCCTCAAGGAGCATATCTTGTTTTGAATGCATCGCCTTCGATATGGATAATGTTATGTGCCCAACAAAACACTTAGGTTCCTCACTGTGTTGAAGACTGTACGGTGACCCCTAGATGCTTTGTTTTGGATCGTTTTAACCTGGATATGGGATGTTGTCTCCTTAACATTTACCCCATTTCCTTTCTTTTTCATACTTAAGACATTTAGTGCTTTATAGTTTTTTATAGTTGTATTTGTAGTGTTTGTGTGGGCATTTAATGTCTTTGGTCTTCCGTCTTCTGATGTTCTTGCTTTTGCCTTGTCTCTGAACTTTGAATTATGTAATCTTGTGCTTTGTTCCTTCGGTATTCTACTGCCTTTGTAAAGACAATGCGACTCAATACTAAATCCAATTAAGTCGCAGAGTGCATTTTATTGGCTCACTACTTGTATTCTAATATGACTCTCTTCTATGGCTTTGGAAACAAAGCTATGTACTGATTCCAACAATATTTTTTAGCACATGCGTATATCTATTACAAAAGAACATTCGTTATGTACAGTTTCACGTTTTATTCACTCAATATTCATTTGTAAATAAACTTTTAAATAAAGTAGTCTATCAGCTAGCTCCTGAAAAAAATTTTTTGCTGGATACCCCGGTAGACAGCAATTTTTTCTTCTAAATCTGTTCAGTTATACTAGATCTTTAATTTTTCGGAATCTGCCGAAAATAGGTACAACAAGGAGCTCTTTAAGGGCACCTAACTATTAACAAAAGCCTTTAAGTATCACATTTTTTACTTTAAAGATCATAATCTACCCTCATTTAGCTTGAAATTACTTTGAACTAAAATGATGCAAGAGAAAAGTTCACTACCATAGAAACCTGACAAGCTGACTTCCTTAAACAAGGGAAATAACTTCAATTAATTCAAATGTCATGTTTTGTTACGCCCGAGGAACGCCTTCTTGACGGTTGGTGTTAAAGATTTTATGCAGACATATAAAACCAAATCAGCTTTCTGTTCTACAATTATCCAGACAAACATAATACCACAATACAATCACAAAATGAGACAAATAACTCACATCCTCCATTCATACCAACAAAAACTTAGAGACCATACAACATACATACTGTACACATAACTACAGAAGCGTATTGATGCCACATGAAGAAAAAATACCTCGAAATTATGAGATAATATCTCATAATTATGAGATAACATCTTATAATTATGAAATATTATTTCAAAATATTTTGTCATCATTATAAGATAATAAGTCATAATAATGAAATAATAAAAAAAACATCTAATAATATTAAGATATTATCTCATAATAACGAGATAATCAGCTTATAATCATGTGATGTTATCTCATAATAACAAGATAATTATCTTTTAATCATGAGATAATTTTATGAGATACTAGTTCATAATTGTGATATACTAGTTCATAATTATGAGATCTTATTTCATAATTATGAGATAGTATCTCATAATTTTGAGTTAATAAGTCATATAATATGAAATAATATCTGATAATTATGAGAGGTAATATCTCATAATAATGAGATATTATTTCATAATATATGACTTATTAACTTTATTATTATTATTATCTCTTGATAACGAGATATTTTTCTCTTTATGTGGGATCAGTTCGCCTCCCTTCATAACAGTTTACCTTACAAATGTTTTAAATTCTATACTGTGGATTATACTTTTTCAGTCCCAAAGAATCTTGCATTCAATTGCCATTTGATAATTACACTTAAATGTAAAGACAATGACGTGAGATATTCAAAACAACAGCAGTAGAATACCAAAGGAACAATGGAAAAGATGATCACAAAAATCAAAGTACAAAGACAATGTGGCAAAAACAGGAACACAGAAAAAACAAGCGAGACAGCCACAACGCACTGGAGCTTCAATTATGACAAAACTCAATTTTACGTAAAATTAGAGACAGGTTATCAGTTATGTGATATCAATGTTTCTCTTGAGTGGAAACTGGAAATTCTGTTTACTTGTATATATATCTGATAGCATTTCCTATAACATCCCCCATTTCGGACCATTTCTCAAAAAAATCTTTCATTAAATCATGAATTGGAATCTTGTCTTATCTGCGAAACTTTTCTTAATGTTGCACAAGTCTGGTCAGAAAGTTTTACCAAATCTCCCGCTTAACCGGTCTTTTGACATAAACAGTAAGTTGTTCCAATCTAAAGAATTCTATTGTATTTACTTATCAAAGAATTTTCTTTTTATTTACTTGTAAAAGAAAAGCTTTTATCATCCATTGTACACATCAACAATAGAAAAAAAAATTCAAAAGAGAAAAATAGAGTACAAAAAAAAATACTAAGAAAAAAAAATTGTAACTAAAATAGCAAACAATCGAACACACCTTTAACAATAAATGAGTAGAACAGACCCTTTAATATATATGTTAAATGTCCATATTTAGCCTTACCGGTCAACAAAATATTCTAATTAAACAAACCATCAAGCAACTTAATACAAAGAATGTTAATTAATGTTTTTTCGAACTAATTACGATTGAACATGTAAGACTTATATTCTATATTTAGCAATTTATTTCTATTGACATGTTTGTATCGGAGTAAGATCAAAGTTCCGGATTTATCATTTCTATTTTTTTAAATCCTGAATAGCTTAATAATATTTTCCCTGATGCAATGAAAATTATAATAAAATTTGTAAGTATAGTATATCTTATATTTTCACGTTTGACGCGTATATAAGATCAGAATTTACAATGGTTAATAAAATATCCATCACAATAGTCAATTTTGTCAGTATAATTAGCAATGTTTTATATTGTTATTTAATTGAAAATGATTAGTACATAACTACTATAAACATGTTATTTTCGTGCTCCTGTCTTTTATTTACAATAATATTACGATATTATTCATCATACGCCTGAAGTTGAACCAAATATGGAATTCGTAACTAGGTAACAGGTCCTGACTGAATGGAGGAGCTCATAAAAACTCATTGTTGTACTACTTTGCGGCATGAAAATTCAAGTATAAGAAATCAAAACATTTAGTTCAAACCCTTTACTATTGAAAAATAGAAAGAAAATGTTGTCTACCGGGGTATCATACAAACTTTGAAATTAGAGACCTTTTCGTATTTAGCTGATAGACTAAAGAATCACCCCAAAGCTGCAACAAATAATGACAATAAAAGAAATTTACAACAGTTACTAAATTTAAGACTCGGAACTGAAATTGACAAAACCGTAACCTAGCAACGAATGTATCTTATCTATGTTGCATATCATGCTCTACAATTAAGATATAAAAACTTTAACATTATTAATTTGACTTTTATTCCTTTTCTTTTCTTTTTTGGTTTCAAATATAAAATAACTAAGCAGTCATATAAATCAGATATACAACCAGCTCACATTCATTATTTAATACCTTCTTCGATTTTAAAATATCCGTATTTTATATTTTTACAACAGATTGTATTAATTCATAGGCTTATGAGCGACTTGTTTTAATAAAATAGCGAATATAGATTTATCTATGTCCATTTATGTGTGTTTGCATGCAGTTTTCCGACATATTTTAATTCTAGTGTCAAACCCAACATTGCCCTCTATGAGCCGCTTCGAATATTCAAAACGCTTGTTAAATATATTAGATAATATATAGATTATTGTAATTGGGCTCTTTGCGAATTAGAACATGGTCAGACCTTATATTTGTCTTCATTTTATACCTCGCTATCGCTCGGTATAAAATATTGACAAATATAAGGTCTGCCCATGTTCTAATTCGCATAGATCCCGCTTGCAATTATCTATTTCATAATTGAAGACTTTATAGATATATCACATAAAATCGCCCTTTGTGTTCGCCAAAAATGTGTAATTTTAAATGTTTTAGTTAAATTTAACACAGGTTGTTGTCACAAAAAATATTAAAATTACTGAAATGTAATTTTCGTTATATTGTAGCATTTTACGATGATTTCCTGGTCAACCTGTCACTCCAGTTAGCAGGACTTGTCTCACTGATTGTTGCTGTCGTATTACTGTCTATATATAGTTGTTGCCTATCAAATAAATACTTGGCATATGTTGCCATAGGATTTTTACTTTTTGCAGGTAAGTTTGTCTTGAACAGTGTCTTAATGTGGTACATGTATTGTAACATGACTCTATCTGATGATACTTGAAATAATGCTTTAATGTTTGGAAACCACAGAAATTTTATTCAGTACTGGTTAAGATTAAATACTTTATTGGTACCTAGATTCTACAACAACTCTTGCTAGGTCTAACTCGCTGCGAAGTTACTACTCTTCCTTATAATCAAATCTTAATTATCAGAAATAACAAAATACCGAGGTAACCGTGAATTAAGTTTCTGTATATTGACATTTCGACAACTTGTGTCTCATCAGTGCGGATTAAACCAAATAATTATGTTATTTGATTAAATTCTCTCTTCATATTTTACATCTAACTTTTATGTATACATATTGTAAACAATGAAAGGATATGCAGTAAATGCACATGAGACAAAGTCTATACAAATGCACAGTAAAACAAAGCACTTAATCATGAACAACACTTTTATTGTTGTCCTTATCTTGAATTCACCATGCGACCTTCAACAATGAGCTTTGCTCATACCTCATAATCACAAGACGGCCTTTTAGCACAGTTTTGTATGGAATTCGTTGCTAGATGTCGGGCAATGCTACATCCATGCACTTGAACTCATGAATGCGTGATCGTCAACAAACATAAACTGGGAAATTGCTCCAACTGCTGTCATTCGTCACCGGACACAAATATAAATTAAAAAGACAATTGTTCAGAGAACAATTGCAAGGTCTTTCCCAGTCAATGTTATGTTTAGTGTTATGTTTTGTAATGTCACATGTTTAAAATCATCTTGATGAGATGTGTATTGTCTCCAATATATTAGAGTAGGCATTTCTGATCGTTTTAAAGATTTTACGTTAAAAAAAAACAAAAAAATTGGCAATGACCTTGACCTTTGACCTTGATGACCTTTGACCTTGGGATCAAATTGAAAGTCTCTTCTTACTGATTAATTTGATATGTTACATGACCATACTATCTGTAAAGGTTTAAAAGTTATACACAAAAAACCTGTTTCCGTAACACGTCAAGGGCAATAACTCTTCAGGGAGTCATCGGAGAGCTTCGGTCCAAATGAGACAAATGTAGCCCTTGACATGGTGAACATTTTTGCTGATATAATTTTTCAGCTATCTCTTACGATTATTGAGTTTATATGCTAACAAGGTCAAAGGTCAAGGTCAAAGGTCACCGATGACCTTCAACCTGGTACTCAAATTGAAGGTCTTTTCATGCTGATCACTTTAAACATATATATTTACTATATTATCTGTAAGCGTTTAAAAGTTATTCGCAAAAAACCGATTTACCGAAACGCGTCAAGGGCAATAACTCAAAAACGGTTTGTCGCAGAGTTTTCGTTCAGTTGAATCAAATGTAGATCTCAATGAGAGGAACATTTTTGCAATATAATGTTTTCATAAATTTTTTATCGTTTCCGAGATATAGCGAGAACAAAATTTCAAATGGCGGCCATTTTGAAAATGGCGGCTGAAAAAATTTTTTGACCCCCTTTTTGTAATCAGGGTCATCAGAGCTACCTGGAAACCAAATTTCATCAAAATCCGACAACTTTAAAAAATTTGCATATTTAGGGGTAAAAAACACGTAACCGGGGTCGCGACCCAAAAAAATTTTTTTGCATGATAAATCATCCTGAGGATGAATGAAACATTTTCCCCACTTCAGATTTTTGATATCGGTTACGGTTTCTGAGTCTATCTGCTAACAACAAAAACAGGGGTCGGGGAGATAACTCTGTTACTAAAAATAGATTTTGCTCGTTGGGTGATTTCGAAAGAGATTTTCCAACTTCCAGTTACTACGCGAAGTTTCGTAATGATACGTCAAAAGGTTTTCCGTACAGAGGCCTTACGGAAGAAAAAGAATAATAATAATAATAATAATAATAATCAGAAGAATTACTATAAGGTCTTTCCGACTGGAGTCGGGAAAGACCTTAATTAACGACAATCACAGAAATAAACATCCACAGGGCACTCATCGAGTCAGTTGCAAAAAAACATTTGCATTGTAAAATACATGTAGTGAGATGTGGGCATTATAAACAGGTAGTCAGAATAACATTTTGAAATAACAAAAAGTAAAATGTAAAAAATATTGAATCCGTATGAATAATTCTCTCAAGAAGTACACCATAACTGAAATATAAAGAGAGAATACATCTCTCTCATGAGGAATCGTTTTACGGACTAAACACTGCAGGAGGAACATAATTCATTCTTAAATAAGCAATGAAAGGATATGGAGTAAATGCACGTGAGACAAAATTCTTCAAGGACATGGAAAAACCAACTTGTGGAACAACGCTTTTGTTCTTTTTTATCTTGAAGTCACCATGAGGCCTTCAACAATGAGCCGTTTAGTTGCGGAAGTCGAGTCGAAAAAATAGCATTATATTCCCAGAAAGAAACAAATACGCCATTTTTGCACATAAGTTGACATCAGTGACGAATCCCATTATTTATTGGTCTGCAATTCATTGAACGAGGAAATGAAAAAGATTTCCCCACCATATTACTACTCATAACTTAACTCATCAAACAAGTTGTTATTTCAAAAATTATATATATTTATAAAGTAACTGGTCTAAAAGTTAATCCGTAATTTTTCTTTTTTCAATGTGAGAAGATTGTGATTATTAATAAATTTATTGTGTTGTTCATACATTGTACATGCATATTCTATTTTGTTAATGTTCATTATATGTCTCTATTACTGTGTTAATAGTTTGCGAATAAATACAGTTCAATATATTTCTTTCAAATATGTTTGGTGTAATCTTTAGCTTTCAACCATATTCATTACAAAAACATATTGAAAGGACCGCGAGCTTTGCTTACTAACTGAGTTACGATATTCAACCGTTTCAAATCAATTGATTAAAATATTGAACGAAGGTATACCGTATATCGGGACATTTTTGCTGATGAGAGGTTACTCATTGAAACACATGTACAGCATAAAAAATACCAATTATTATTCAACTCCGGTATAATTGTAGTTTGAAACCATAGGGTCGATGCACTGCTGATTGACCGGAGGTCCTCGAGGGTATTCACCAGCTAAGTAGTCAGACTTGTCTGACATGAAAAATTAACTTGCATTTTTTTTATTAAATTTTCTGTTCATATCCAAATCCAAGGTATACCGTATATCGGGATATTTTGCTGATGAGAGGTTACTCCTTGAAACACGTGTACTGCATAGAAAAATTTACCAATTATGATGCAACTCTGGTATTATTGCATTTTGAAACCATAGGGTCGATACAACTGCTGACTCGAGTATATCCACCAGCACCCGTAATTTACCTTGCGTTTTTTTTTCCTCAGAAATTTCCTGTTCATATCCAAATCCAAATCCCTATAAAATATACTAAGGCTTCATTCCGTGTATTGCACTCGGTACTGGATTTGGCCTCCTATTTAGATACTGTTTTATAATGAGTACTTCTTTTTCACTATTTTTGGATTAGAGTTTTCCGTTTTATTTGATTTTGATACTGCTGATGAAACACGTGTACAGTATAACAGCATCGACCATTTATTATTCAACTTTGGTATTTCATATTTTACTACCACAAAAGCTTCTAATTATTTATTTGATTATTTCCTCGTGTACTCTGAAAATTGTAATAAATATGTGTAGAAAATTAATTGCTGAAAATGTTACTGCTTTGTTTGCATTTTAGGTGGAGCAATAGTTGCTGGGGCAACAGTATACGGAGTAAAATGGACAGAGTATTATGATGGGGCTACCAATCTTAGTTGGTCGTTTGGATTGGATGTTGCCTGTGGCGGACTTAGTCTCGTGGCCGCAGTTTTAATGATAATCAACTCATGTTGTTTGTAATTTATTTATGAAAACATTAATAAGACATGGATATATTTAAGGGGGTAGACCTGGGTTAGCCTAAAATATTCCACTCGTTTAATTTTTTCAATGTTCTCAGTATTATATAGTATATGTTCATGTCGACTTTAAGCAACTTTCCGCAATTTTTACCGTCCCATTTTCTGTCTAGTGGTCATCAAAGATACCCTGTTTCCTCATATTATTTGGTCCATTCAGGACTTGCTTGTGGTGTATAAAATTAGCTCTAATTAAATTTGAATTTGATGTAAAATTATTGTAGTAGAATAGACATGTTTGATAGTAAACATGAATAATGAAAGTAAATTTTGATAGTTTGAATTGCAATACAAGGGTGTTCTGAAACTCTATTTTGATCAGTGATAAACACTTCTTATGAAAAACTGAGCCGTTTAATTTTTACCAAAAACTGAGAAAAGAAAGAAAACTAGTAAATGTAAGATATATTGAAATTTCAGAAAAATCTACAGTTCCATTTTTTTCTAAATTTACAATTAAGTAAGTAAAAATCAGTAGAATTGCTGAATCTCTGCTTGAAATTACATCCCTTGCCAGAAATATGGCTTTAAAATATTTTCATTTTTTTAAGATATAATTGCATAACAAGTCTAGTTAATTTACTCGTTATAAATAACTAGATGGAGGGTATTTGTCTTCATGATAAAATGAATATTCATTTGCTGTATGAAAAAAATATTACAATTTCAAAATTTTGATCATACCTATGGAAATGATTCTATTTATTTTTGTAAGTACTAGAAAAGTGAAAAACAGAGTTACCTCCCCATACCCCAGGTCTACTCCCTTAAAACAGCATTTCAAATCAATATTGTTTGTTCTTAAATGACTTTATGACGTTTTGAACAATCACATTTTAACCCTGTAAACCGGGATATTTTCACACCGTCCTTTTTTTCGCGGTTTTCATCATAGATTTCATTTCACGCCGTCTTGAATTCGCGATTGTCATTCGAACTACTTAAACACACATTTGCATAAATCAATTCGCGACAGTTTTATTTTCGCGCCTCTTCCTTTACCGCAAAAATAGCGAAAATAAAACTGCCCCAAAAATATCCCTGTTTACAGTATTATTTTCTGGCGTAAAAGGGAGAGTTAGTCTCGTTATGTGATATCAAGACTGTACGGGGGAAACGTGCAGATTGGAAGCGTTTTCAGCCAAAACATGACTTGCAAGGGTTATTTCTTTTAAGTTTTGAGTTGTGACATCATTTTTTTTGGTACCTCCGAGTACAAATCTGCCCCGAAGTTTTGAGGTCTCATGAGGCTCACCAACCCTGTTAAGGTGGTAGATCTAGGTTAAGGGAGATAACTCTTTAAATCAGCAAGGTGTTTGAAGCAGTCCGACGATTTTCAAGCATTTATGTGAAGAAGAATCAAAATCATCTGTGTTACTTAGAAGCTTCCAATACATTTATGAAAATGTTTAAAACAAACGTACAAGTGATTTTTAAGAGTTATGTCCCTTAACCTAGGTCTACCGCCTTAAATACGGCAATTTAAAAACATTATGTGGTGGACAACAGAGTGTCGCTATTTGTAGCATATATATGAGTTAAATGGTGTTCTAACGAACTGTTTCTTACAGCATGATAATAGTGATGTTTCAGTAGTTATTTATTCAGACTTCAGTTGTCAAAGAGCATTGAATATGCGTTGAATGGAAAAATACAAATTGTAATGGTGGTAATTATGATGGTCAAACTTGTTTGAAATCTAATGACGTTCTTTTTTATGAACCGAGAAGGTTTCATTTATATTTCTTATATTAACACTGTCTTTTTTACCATAACTAACATGATTGTTGACAATTTAGTGAATTTACACAATTTGACATATCTATAAATAGGTTAACAACACTTGAACGCTTTTTTAGATTGCATATATTGACCATAAAACTATATAGTAGGGTGCCCAAGAGGAGATTTTTCCGATTTTGGGTTAACGGAATAACACACACCTGTATTATACATGTTTGGAAAGAGGATACGATGGTGCATCGAAATGACGATGTCGTAAAGATTGAATTTGGTCACATTTTATTTTAGATGGGGTCAAAGGTCAGCTCCTAAAATTTTGAAAATTTTTATGCTTTTTAAAGTGAGCTTGATCTCACAGATTAAACTGAAACGAAATTCGAATATTGTTGTAAATTTTATTTGGGTAGTTCTTTAGTTTTACTTTTTATAATGATGTGTCTGTTGTCTTTATTCAACAAGTTTCAAAGGTGGCATTTTTTTTCAAAGGCCCGTCATTTTGAATATTTGCACCTCCGTGATATGAGGGGTTCTTTCGAATATAAAGAACTGCGAATTTCTGACTTTTATAGGATTTTTCTTTAAAGAAAAGCTTGAATTAAATTTTAAAACTAACCGCTAAAAAATAAACTAAGTTTAGGCGAAATAAATCGTACTTTTGTTATTGGTATAAATAAGTCAATTTTCCCCCCAAAAACACCCACTGACAAAAATCTTAGTAAGACCGTTTCCACTGAAACAAAACCTTTCAATATTATTTGAAATGATATAGAAAAGTGATTTTAAACGTGAAAACAAATACATGTGCTTGGAAAATCAAAACATAAGCAATGTAAAATTGTTACTAGATTCCCGCTATTTAACTAGACTTGGGCTTGTCAAGTAATTCTGACAATAAATGATTAGAGTTATCTTTCGTTGTACACTCAAAACGTGACCAATTGGCATTGTCTTCAAATTGACTAAAATTTGAAAGTTTTACGCAAATTTTGGCTTTTTATTTGTTGATTTCGCTTTAACGGTGGACATTACATCCATGATTTTTAGAGCATAGGTACAATTCGTATATATACTTTCGTTAAAGTTGGAATATTTCAGAAATAAATCATAGTTATTTCGCAATTAATGAAAATGTCGTTAATTTAGACTAAAATTTACCCCGATATCAGTACCGATAAATTACAAAAACCAGTCAATAAGAACTTTCAGACTATGATTAAAATAAATATTTCAGGTCTGGGCTTTACCGTAAATAGCTCTTTATTAACATGTAAGAGAGCACTACTATTTTCTATAACTTTAAAGATACCATATCCCAAGCACTATTTTAGGGTTCCATTAAAAAAGGAGAAATTGGAGAAATCGTGACCGCAGGAACTTTCTACGACAGCTTAAAATTTGAAAATGTATAGTTGTTCTATCATTTAAAACAAAAATTAGCCGTGTGTGATTCCGTTAACCCAAAACTCGAAAACTAAGCGTCTTTTTGGACCTTGGGCACCCTACTAATAGTGCCTATCTCAGAAAGAGTCAAATAAACTTTGGGTCTATTTGATAAAGAGTTAAATAAACTTTCTGTTTATTGACTATGCATTAAAAAGTTTGGTGGGGTACAATGTTTCTCCAATTACCCAAATAAGTTCAAGGTAAGGAAATCAGCAAATACCCACTTTTCATTTGCAATTTAGTAAATGACAATCGTTTTTTTCTAGGTGACCGCTAATGTTCTTTATATCGTTTTTTAAAATCAAATTAACAATAGGATTTCATAATGTCTGAAAAAAAATGTTAACACAGTGAATAAGTTAAACTCCATTGGACAATGAACCAAAATTTTTGAACTTATAATTGCAATAGAAACGATTGTACTTCAATACTAAGTAATCTTATACATGTGCCCTCTATTTTCTAGGACAATCGATCCCATCTTTACTAATTGACATACATGGTTTGTAAAGAATATTTTACTGCCATTTTATATACATCAGATTGTTTGGAAGAACTGTAAATCTTGTTCTGGTTGTAAAGGAAAAGAGAAATTACACAAGGGCGGCAATGTGGAAAGGCATTCCATGCAGATATTATTGGAGAAACTCACATTTCACAATTCATTCATCTTAATTCATTGATAACTTATAATTTCTATTTTTTATATTAAAACGATATGAAGGTATAGCAAAAATGACATTATAGATGTTTCCTGTTATCCTCTCCAAATATGCAAAAACAAAACAAAATGCATAATAAACTTATAGCCTTGTAAAGTCATTTTTCCTGTCAATTCTGTGTAAAACCTCACATTTTCATTTTTGTGCTCAATCAACACTTAATTCTTGTCGGTTTCAAGTTCTTGTCGGTATCAAAGTCAATATTTTTTTGTCTCGTCAATATTTATCTTCAACTGTTTGCAATCCAAAGAATACAATGTCATCTTAAATATGCTCTCGGGTTGGTTAAATATCTTTAGAATCAGCCATAAACAGAACCGAAATACCATGTATGGTCATGTGTCATCGGACAGAATATATGATTTTGTATTTCTTTGTGGTGTATAGGTCCAGGTTCGAGAACCTTGAATGCTGCACTTAAATACACAATGTACCATTTGTATCTTAACAGCCCCTGTTTGGTATAGACCAGAACAAAAAGAGAAAGGTTTCCAGTAATAAGTATGCCTTACGTTGTCAGAATTATCAATATGTATTTATTTTAGTTATATTTTAGCCTCAGAGAGCTGGTTCTCTCCTTCATGTTACCTGTTTATATGTATTTATTTTTTAATTTATTGTTTATTAAATTAATGAAACAAATAAATATTGAAAGATATTTGCATTTTTTATATATATTATCACACATTGTTCGATTCTATAATACACAGAGTATTATTTATTTATTTAATTTATATTATTAACAACACACATATCAAACAGGACAAAGGAATCTTAAAGAAACATGAAAAACTAAAAAAAATTAACTGCATCTATACTTAGAATATGGTTGCTGACACAACCTTTTTTATAATCATCAACAAGCAAAGCTACGAAATCGGAACTGCAATATGCTAATATTTTAGGAGACAATTAGAGCAAAACTTATGTCTTCTCCTAAGTATAAATCATTGTAGTGGTAATGCTTTATAGATACAATTGATATAGAGTAGAATGACTTTGTGAATAGGGTTAATAACAGAGAACCAAACAGAATTGTCAAGAGCCAAAGCCCAAGACGTAAAAAGACAAAGCAGGTGGAAATTCACGGGAAAATTGTAGACCGCAATGGTCCTGACCTGGTATTTTAAAGCGGTTTAATGGTGCACAAATCGTCCCCTTCCATTGCGTGTCCTGTAGCAACTCAACAGCATCGCTATTTAGCGGTCGTAGACAGTAAAATATTAAGAATTTTTTAATGATCGTATGAGACGGTATTTGTCGAACCCTTAAAGATAACTGTGTCTGTGAGGGAATTCGTATAATTTATGCTAGCTCAAACGTAATGAATCAATTGTGAAATATACAATCTCTATGCAGAAGTTGGAATATTACTGTATATATGAGAAGACCATTTTCGTCAGATTCGAGATGTATTTAAAAAAAGATGTAGATCTCTAGTCGTTTCATCACTACTTCTTGAGGATAAATTTATTTACTTAGAGAGGCATAAGTATTGGAAAGAACATCACTAATTTATCTAGAAGTTAGACTAATACTATCTCACACCATTGAAAGTGCAAGATCGAGAAATCTCAGATACCCAAGGGTAAGATTTCAATATTTCTCTGACGAGGCTTGCCGAGTCAGAGAACTTGAAATCTTACCCGAGGGTGTCTGAGATTTCTTAATCTTTCATTTTCAACGATGTTTGATTGTTTTTCTCACAAAATACAAGTTTCTGTATAACCAGACTCTAGTTGGCGCCCACCATGTCTATCTCACCCGTGGGTTGAGACAAGGGTATCTCAAACGGCTTAAAATAGGTACTAGCTTGTCTCAAATGTGAGAAGTAAGGATCTAGCATCTTTCATTTTATGATCTTTTACGAGTCCCTGAAGAAATTCAGTTTCGTAAGAATATGAAAACAAGTCTCTGAGCAGAGGAGGCTATTCTTGCTCTTTGGTATACAAATTTGTAATAAATCCATCGAATTTTAAATACTCACATGTGCTTTATATCACTTCGGACAATAGTTTTACAGTATGCTTCACGTCTATCTTTAACTGCAGACAAAATAAAGTTGAGTTAGTTCAATAGACAGTTCAGTAGTTGAACAAGATGAAGTTCCAGCGAAGTATCTTTCCTTGCATTGATTTTTGTGTACTTTTGGTACCAAATATAGGAATGGTAGTTATAGGTTTAACATCTAGACAATTTGCAGATTTTGAGTGTCATCTGCAGAAACCTAAATTACAATTATTTAAGTATTCACTTAAGGAGGCTCACTCCTGGTGTTGTTTATATCAAGGCTTTCTTGAAACCTATTTTAATTGATTGAGCAATGTAGACTATTACCTTTTATATTTTTCCTGTAAACCCTCGCAATAACAGAGATATATATAAGACGCCCCTGAAGTTAAGCTTGTTCTGTGTGTGTGTATATGGATAAAAGAAAATGTTGCAAAAACACGGTTACTTGATCAAAATTCAAAATTGAGGTAGTTCAGGAATTAAACACAGTTTGTACAAATTCCAGCTGCGAGACGTAGTGCTGACATGCAAATCGAAGAAAATTAGGGAATCATTTTCAGCATGTTTATTTTCAGAGGAAACCAATCAGTTGTTATTACACTAAATAGCGAAATGCTTCGTTGACCCTCAATAATTATTCATTTGTATATTCAATAGCCATTTCATTGCCTAATCATTGAGCCAAGACTCTGTCTATTACTGTCTGGTAATAAAAGACAAAACGACATTCTTAATATCAGCCTAGAACTCAAGAGCGTCTATGTTTAATAATGTGAAATAAGGGTGTAGATGTTTGGATTAGGTGCAGCATAATTGGTAAATCTGATTTTTTTCTAATCTAGGAATTGAGAATATGTTATTGTGTCACTGGTAGAATAATTAAAGAATACATCACTTCCCTGTTTTTTTTAGGCAATGAAAGTCAGACGCCTTTTCTTCGCAGCACACTGAAATTAAATTGCTGAATCATTTTTTTTTTCTACAAATAAACAACGCACAACTGACAACACTTATCACGTACGGTTGCAGGTCGAGTGCACCCGTTTTATGGTTTACAAAACAAGGTGTAAACTCGCAAAGCAAAG
Organism: Modiolus philippinarum; assembly: GCA_002080025.1. Classification (NCBI taxonomy): domain Eukaryota; kingdom Metazoa; phylum Mollusca; class Bivalvia; order Mytilida; family Modiolidae; genus Modiolus; species Modiolus philippinarum. Next base: position 50,517 of record MJUU01010071.1, on the reverse strand, counting down.
TGAAAATGCTACAATGATTGTAGATGTGAAATAGCTACCTTAACCATTAGACCATCCAGACCCCGGTTGTTTTATAGTAATAAAAGTAATTTTGGAGGAGTTTGTCGATATTTTAACGCGACCGACTCACTCACAAACTGAATAAGGACTTAAACACAACCATTAAACTTTGAACAATATTTCTACTGAATTTGGCGTCAACATATAGTGCACTATTTTCCTCGCAGCGTATCAATGTACAAGAAGCGTTTATCGAGAGAAAAAAAACTTCTTTGTTGTTCTTGACGATGATCAATGAAATTTGACGTTGTAATAGCAATTGGAATTATATACTGTGATAAATGGAATACAAATTGATTCCACACGTCTGAAGAATTAGCGTTAGGATCCTCTGACTTGTATGAATAATTGCAGCATTGAAATGTGCTAGATCAACATTGTCTGCATTTATTCTGACATCAGATTCTTCGGGTGAAATATCCTCTGGTGAAACGATATCTCAGTTGTCTTTTATTTATTACCTTTAATTCATATTTATGTAAATATTTGGGATGATTCTGTAGTATTGACTATTTGAAACGTGCATGTCCTGTTTTAGTTAATTATAGTAAAAAGATTTCACATTAAAACGTGTTATTTTGATTGCGTTGACAAATGCAACATTGATGACGTAATGAGGATTAGACGTTTGAAAAAAAAACTAGGGCATTGTTTTCTTTTCAAAAAGATTGGATTACTCAAAGAAAGTCGAACGGGATTTAAAAAAAGCTTTTCCGCCAGCTAGAAGACTTTTGTTTATGCATTGTTGTTAGAGTATTCACTTTAGATCAGAAGAAGGCTTATGTTTTAATTTATGTTAAACTGTATAAACACGTCAGTAGTTCTACTATGTCTAGTTTTGTTTGTGTTAAAATTGATAAGACTAAAATAGTTGCTCATAATACTCTGTCAGCAGATACGTCTAAAGCAAAATCCAATTATGTGCCAATTAGCGATATTATATTGAAAGCTGGCTTGAAAATTAACAAAATACTTAAAGTTACTGTACTGGCCAGATCAAATCAAAACATTGGGAAGGCAATGCATCAACAACTTTAAATGTGAACAAAGAACAATAAAAATGATCTAAATGACAAAGCCAAATTGAGCTAACAACAGAGCTGTCAAACCATTAACATTCTAAAAAAAGCTACAAGACAAGGAATAACAAAATATGGTGTTTGCAGAAAAAATGATTAAATGCTGAAAGTTATTGATTATCTGGCTATGTGACGGGAGCCGAGTGTGGAAGAGATCAAGCCTTAGAAAACATGCAATATCTAAATTTAAGTGAACTTTGTTAAAACCTCTTGCACAACTCTATACTTCGCTGGTTTTTTGCTTTCCTTTTAGGTCCTATTTGTTATTCCTCTCTCAACTTTTACATATTTCGGTTTATGGGTTTCCAATTTTTCTATTTGTTCTGCACTGAAGAGACATAAGTTGTCGAAATGCGCACATACAGAAACTAAATTCACAGTAACTTCGGTATCTTGTTATTTCTCCCCCTCCAGAGTAACTGATGATGCCTCCCGTTTTTAGGGGTTCATACTGCTGGTACATTAGTTTGGTGGCGTTATTGTTCATTTGTACATTTTATGTGTCTGTAGGGTTGTCTCACTTTGTGTCAAATATGAATTGCCACGTTTTTTGTATTAATTTCTTATTTTTGTTTTGTTTTGTTACTTTTACGGGGGAAAGGGGGGTTGGATGTTATAATTTCCTTCTTATTCCCTTTTTGCCGCAACAAAATACCGGAGTTACTGTTTTTTTTTTTTTTTTTTTTTTTTTTTTTTTTGAATTAAACTATTAGCCATCGTTGAAATTTATATCGAATTGGTTAACCTGTTGTAGTGAATTGCGACCGACGTACTAACATAAGACTAGGACAATGAAATAGAAGGGACAACAGGAAGCACCTACAATGGCTGAAAATTATAATTACATGCCACAATCTGCTAGGGAACTACACAGGAAAAACACAAATTAGACAAAAGACAAAACATTGAATTGTTAATATCTGTCTAGGCTTGTTGGTGGCTATTAATTAAAAGATAGCCACTCAATATTATAGGATTTCAGGGGTAAATCGTAGATTTTACTGTCTTACTGTCGCAAATAGTTTTGTGCCGACGCGTCAGCAAATCTTAAATAAGAAAGTTTTAAAGTGACACGAAGAGTGTTATGCGTAGGCACCATAACGTTACTATTGGTTCCAATGGTAGATCGTAGATTATCCCCTGAATTCTTGACGTCATAAAATGTCAGCGTTACAAACACAACTGTTAAGTTTGAACAAATCACTTCTCACATGATGGGGTGATATATGCATTGCAATAGACGGTTTTAATGTCGATGTCTATACGGATTTCATGTGAACAAATGCAGATTATTTCTTGAAGTTGCATTTCATTATGAACAAGAAATATTATTGACGCAAGCGTCAAATTATAGGCCGCCTAATATTGAAATTTCAAAAGTGTTGCATTTTTCATGGGAGTTTGCAGAATTTAGATTGTGAAGCAATTGTGTACAAAATGGATATGTATGTTCTTAAGTGAGAGCAAATCACAAAACATAAAAGCTGACAGAATGATGGAAAAGCAAGTCCTATCATATGTCTTGTTGACTGTAACATTAATTTGTTGCATATAAGAGTACCTTAAATTCGTGCTCTCAAATGCTTATATGATTATGAATAAATCCGCGGGAAATGTGTGGAACGAATTCACGCTATAAATTAAAGACCCTTTAGGCGATAAAAAATCACTTTGTTTTGATAATCTACGTTTATTTATTGTACATGTATTTACACTATGTATATATTACCACAATTATATTTTGAATCGATAATAAAGATGAAATTAAACTTAATTATAAATTGCAACATGGTGATTACATTAAAGGAGTTTATTATTTCAAGCATGCCTTTTCAACTCCTTCAAGGTATCCAATTAAAAATCGATTCTAAATTTACTCCAAAACATTCATGTATCTATGACAACCATTTTTTTAACTGAAAACTTCAGGTATATGATGATGAAAGACATTAAAATTGATTTTAAAAAAATTTGAATGTTTGAAACGTCAAAATCATTATTTTTTAGACTTGTAATTTTTTTTTTACATGTACCATCAACTATATTCATTCCACGGTAAATCATGTCATTCGTACAAATCCTATATCAAATAACGGACCGCCTCCTGGTGGCCCGTAATTATTAGGATTGAATATCGGTTTACCTTCCTTCCTTGTACTCCATTTCTGAATTTTCCTACTACCACAATCTTAAAGTGAAAGAAAAAGGGAAGACATCATCGAAACAATCCATATGAACAAAAATTATTGACCTGACTAACAAGCTTTTAGTTAAATCAAATGGATAAAATGAATCATAAATATCCATTAACCGAGCAGAACATGCTTACCCTTCTGTAGCACCTGATTTCTCTCTCTGTTTTAATAGAATTCACACTGTAAGTACCTTTGAATTTTCACTTCTTAATTGCCAATCCTTTGTTCCTTCGGCATTGCACCGACATTGTTTCAATTCAAGACAAAAAAAAAAACAAATAAAACTACTAGTATGCAATGAAGTTAATGTATTTTAATGAAAAAAGAGGACAAGGACCAAAACATACATGTACACATTTTAGGTAAAAATGGTAACACTTTTTGAATATTTTACGAAAGGATATGGAGTAAATGAACATGAGACCATAACACATGTGTTAACTGCAACTGCAATAATTTAATGAGCTGTATTGCCATTTCGGAAATTAATTCCTCATCAGCAGCACTAGAACCCATACATAGGAAATCCATGATTTCAAAAAATGTTTAAAATGCATAAAACCAAACACAATCCGAAGAATAACTAAAATCAAATATAGCTAAGGACAACACTACGATGGAGGGATTTAAACCTTAAGCCCCTCTTACACTAGACGAACGAACGCCGAACGTGTAAAAATAAATTATATCCGTTCGTCTCTGTTCATATACGTTTGTCGTCCGTTCTTTATCCGGTGAATACGGTACAAGTACGGTGATGTCCGTTTTGAACGGTGAAAATTTTTTAACATGTTCAAAACTTTGAACAGACTTATACAGAACAAAATGTCCGGTGAATGTATGGTATATAGGTTCACGTTTTGTTCGGTTGTCATGCGTTGTATATACGTTATTCATTCGGTACTTTTCCGTCTTGTATCTGTTCATGTACGATAGATTAAATTGGTGAAACGGACTTTTAACGAAAATATAACGGATAAACCGTTCGAGTTCCGGACTTACAGCGGAAACCAACCGGACGACCACCGAATAAAATGAATTTCAAAAAATATATGTTGTGCAACGGCCAAAATTAACATGTAATAAAAAAATAAGAATCGTCAAAGTAGGCCACAATTAAAAGATAAAAAGCACAAATTATACAATATTAAAAAAAACGAAATGTCCGTATTTTCGACCTGAAGGCTTCAACTATGAGGCAACCGGACGGAATATTAAAATTATAGCCCTGTCAGAACAAGAGAAACTTGAACCACCGAAGAATAACAGAATTTATCTGGTTGCCTCCTAGTTGGAGGTCATAAAGCTAATAATTTTAGCCATACTTTCTCTTCCTTTCTTCTGTTTTTAGCCAGTCTTTTATGAATTTTTACTTTGTATATTTTGTCCTTTTTTAACCTTTTAAATGTGGCCAATTTTACCATTTTTATTTTGCTTAAAACGAATTTACAACGATTGCTTATTATGTGATCAACCAATAGAAGATATCATACACTACAAAATGTACCTTTTTAAATTTAAGTTGCTTCTTTAATTTGGTAATTGCAAGACTTATGCTGTGTTTGTTTATTTGTGTTTATATTGTAACATTTTTCTTAAATATACCCAAAACATCAACATTAAAACATTGTCCGTTTTTTCGCCTTGGGTCGTTGGTGAAAAGGTCATCTGTGACCCGACAGTTCTTTCCCTAGCTCATTCTCTTGCTTTTTTCTGTTTGGTGACATTTTGGGAAAATGAATTTAATTAGTCAAGTTCGCCGTAATGATAAGCTGTGTAAAATAAGTTGTTGAGCGGTCAAAAGACACAGGTTTAATATAACAAAGATAACAGGAAACACTTACAATGGCTAACAATTACAATCACATGCCACAATCTACCAGGGAATTGCACAAAAAAACAATTAAAAGACAAAAGACAAACGTAGACAACGATAAGAACTCGGGATAGTCTTTTTGAAAAATCGATTGGTTTGTATAGTAATTCTTCAATTCGTTTTTACTCAGTGCTCGTACGGTAGGTTTTCGTTAGCAATTCGTGTTAATCGGTACTCGTCCGGTATGTTACCGTTATAAATACGTTTAATTCGGTGCTCGTCCTGTAGGGTTCCGGTGTTTGTTCGGTGCCAGTTCGGTTTATTCGGTAACAGGACTGTGCATGTACGGTGTACATACTGTATACCTCCGGTTTTAGTGCGTTTTCTTTTTAATTTGTGAATAAACAAAAATATTTACCATCGTACAAAAATGATTTTCATCCGTTCCTCATACGTTTGTGCTATACAATTGCGTTCCACCAAGGGTCATGACATACCCTACTATTTGCACTATTTTCAAATGTAATTTTATTGTCTGATGCGCATTTTGACAACTTATTTCTCTTCAGTGCAGATAAAATAAATCAGTAAAAAATCAATAAAATACAGTAATATATTAGCTTCCGGAGTGTATGTTTCACAATTAACTTGTTACACGAAATGTAGCACAAATTATGCAGACTTTCTCATTAAATATAGTTATCTCCGTGATCACCTTATTTTGCAGTTTAACTCCTTCCATCGTAGTGTTTTGATTTTACTGATTATTCGGACTTTGTTTCGTTTTATGCATTTTAAGGTTAATGAGGACAGCTGTCACGTGATCAAACCAGAAAAATGGCGGGAAAAAATTAAAAATGCTCAGAATGGAATGAAATTTGACAGGAATGTTACTTAGGACGTGTACAAACGAGTTTTGTTGTCTGAAATATCAAAATGGCAATCGTTGCTATGGGATTAGAAAATGGCGGGAAAATTCCAAATTGTCCCAAATTTAATGAAACTTGACAGGAAGATTACTTAGCATGTGTAGAATTGAGGTTTGGTCTTAAAGAATATCAAAATGGCGACCGTTGCCATGGAAACAGACAAATTGCGGGAAAAAAATTAAAATTGCACCGAATGGGATGAAAAGGGATGGAAATCTTAAAATAAGGCGAGAAAAAGGAAAATAATAATGAAAATTAGAGAAATGGCTGTTAAAATTAAATCAAATAGAGAGATAGTTGTGAAAAAATAAAATAAAGCACACGAAGGACTTAGAAAAGGGGAAATAAGGATAGAATATAACAACAAAAATTGTGGAGAGGAGAAAATCACCCTAGAACAGCAAAAGCTATCTCCCCCTTCAAAACATTTAACGCAGACGTGATAGAAATACTTCCAGAAAAAGCCATTGTTGATTTCCCTTTTATAAAGATCCCTCAAAAGAAGTTTTGAACATGAAAAAAATAGAAATATCAACTCTTTCATATAGTCAACAGCATCCAAAATATACATATATTCAGCATATAAGTTAATTCCTGGTCAAAATGGTGGCCAACAGGATATACACACTACATCCGGTCCCGCATGCGCGCTTCTTTATCTCTCTATAGGACCCCTAAGGGGTCAGGTGTCTAACTATTATACACTATATCACAAAATTAGAATTTGTAAATGACAGCCTTCTTTGCATTCATGTTTAGCAGTAGGCAAGAAAATATCCATTTCCAGTTTGGCATACACAACTTACAACTTCCTGTTCTAGTCAAGTGAGGACCGTATACAGTCCCATGACTGTCCCAGCTTGTAAAATCACTTCCGGTTTTTGTACTAGTGACTGCCAAATTTTTTTGAGGGAGGGGGCTATGTTGTCAACTTTGAATGCATGTAGGTCTATTAAAAGCCTAGTTTGCTATACTTATTTTTTATTATATTATTGTTGTGATTTCAAATAATGTACTCAATGAAAAAAAATCAAATTTTAAATGACAATTTTTTTTGTCATGGCATGAAATATGGTCCAGTAAGGGCCAAAAAGGTGTAAAAAAAATGCAAGTTCAGGAAGCATTGGGGCGATTTTGAAGCTACGAGGTGGCAAGATCAAAATCTATTCTACGTTATCACATAGTCACAGCTTTTAGCACTGTTTTTCCCCTATTATCAATATGTACATTACAGTCTGCCCCAACATACTGTTGTTGTTAATATCTATGAACACCATGGGACAGGTAACTCTTGTCCTATATATCTCAAGAAAAAGCCTGGTAAGAGGGTTTAAAAATTTCACGTAACAACCAACTACTATAGTACTACAATATATCCAAAAACTAAGCAATTTAAATGGTAAATTTTTTTCTGGGTATGGTGTCCTCATTAACCTTAAACATTTTTTTGAAATCACAAAATATTGTTTTTCGAACATGGCTTGATTAACATACCGAAAACAGAAAGCCAAAAATGCAGTCTAAATAACAAAATACCCAAGTTTCTGTTAATTTAGATTTATAAATAAGAATGTGAAATTGATGTTGCTCTATTTCTATTCAAGTTCAATATCTATCTTCATTTTTTTCACTCTCACAAATTCTGTGATGGCAAAGGAACTTTAAAATGATATTGAATACCGAAAAGGCTTAATATAAGATACCGGAGATAGATTTCAATCAAATGGCTTTTTTTCAATTTTTAAAATTCTTTATGTGGTTTGATTATTTTTTTTAATAAGTCTCATAAAATAAAGACGCCAGATCCTTCTATGTTCTTTTCACCAATGATGCATCTTTTACTAAATGGATCCAATTAATATATCTGCCAGAACTTCAGATAAAGGAAACGACATGAATCACAAGATCTACATCTTTTTGAACTTAAGTACATCTTGAATTTGACGAAAATGGTCATCTCAAGACTAAAATTTACGACACAATGGGCAATTTTAATTTCAAAATTGTCGAGTTCCCTTACATAGACAGTAATATATTAGCTTCCAGAGTATATGTTTTACAATTAACTTGTTACACGAAAAGTAACACAAATTATGCAGACTTTCTCATTAGACATAGTTATCTCCGTGATCATTCGTGATCCGTGATCAGCCTTATTAATCAAGACTTCACAAAATTGCGTCTCATACGACCATTAAAAAGTTCTTTAAAAGATGTCAGTCCATTGTGGAGAAATTTGAAGTTTCGATCCGAACTCTGGTTCAAGATTCTTTTGTACTTAGTACAGGGATGATGTTGTTTTTCAAGTGTCTACGACCTATCTTTCAGTGGAAATTGCTGTTGATTTGCTACCGGACACTACCGAAATGGAAGGGGAGGTTTGATATGCCATAAAACCGGTTTAACTCACCATTTCTTTTGAAATGCCTGAACCAAGTCAGGACCATTGCAGTCGCCAATTTTACCGGTGCTTTCCCCCCTGATTTATCGTTTTGTCTTATGGATTTCGGCTCTTGATAACTCTTTTCGGTAATAATGTTATTACCCTATCTAGATATTTTCAAAATGCTTTAGACTACTTTCATAAAATTATGCGTTAAACAAGGCAATTTTTCATCAGAAATTATAGGTTAAAACAGTTCAATAAATTCAAGGACATTCAGTTCATATTGGGTTAATTTTAGTTCATTTTTTCTTCAGCTTAGCAATTTTTTTGCTTCTGTAAACGCAACTGTATGTTGCTAGAAGTTTTAAGCTTGAACAGGACCTGCCGGACCTATAGGACATTATATCAAACATGGAGTTTTATAAAAACCATTGCCTTTTATAAGAAAATTCAAATATACAAACCGTAACATTCTCTCATTTTGTATTATAAGTAAAGAAGATAATAACAAGGAATTTACGAACATTAAAAATCTCTTAAGTCTGGCTACCAAACCAACTTCCCGAGTCAATGATCTTCAATTTAACAAAAGTTATAACAGTGCTTCACTAACATAATTGGTTGCTTTCATTTAGACTCTGTAGAAATAGTGTAAATACTTGATCGCCATTATTCCCGGAAGTGACTCCTGGTTCCCCAGTGTTTACAATAACAGAGTCTCGAGGCTGTCTCTGACGATTCTCTACTTCTTGAGAGATACGCTTGGCCTGCAATTGGCGTCCCTGCTCTTGTCTGTAACGTAGATTTTTCGCTGGACGAGATGCGTCGATCCAAAATGGTCTAACGTTCTTCTTCAAGACTGCATCACGTAGTGGTTTATTTCCAAGTAAATTTGCAACTGGATTTACAATCGAAGGTAGAAATATTGTACATATAATCCCTATTCGTTGGGAGGTTACTGTTGAGGTGACTGTGTCACTCACTATAACTACCATGAACCAGCTCCATGAAGCTATGTACACAACAATTACAGAAAACAAAGAGAAAGCATTGTAAAACCTTCTTCTCCACATCCGATTCTCAATGGGTTGAAGTGGAATTGATGTCGATTTTTTAATATTGTTTCTTGTTAAAATTGAGCTCGCTAATGTAAGACTTTGGAACAAGATGATTGAAGACAAAATACCTGCATGGATCACCAAGCGAATTCTGAAAAGTAACTGATGTAGAAAATCGTTATTTTTGTTTGACTTCTGGTCGGCACCAAACGTGTGAAAACACATTGCAATAGTCGGATAAAAGCTTGCTTCATACAAGGAATTTAATATAGCGTAATATATTGTCAATAAAACTGTGCTTACCCCGAAAATAACTAATATGTTCTTTTTACTCATCCATCTTTGGTGCTTGAAAGGATGCATGCAATAAATATATTTCTCAATAGATATTAAAACCATTGCCAATAATTGTACATTGGGGAACAGCATGCTGAGAAACGAAAGAAGTTTCGCGGAGTATCCTGTTAGCCATATTTCCCCCTGTATTATGGCAACCGATGAGGTAATTGCATAAAATACAACGTATCCAATATCAGTTATAAAGAAAATGACAATAAGAATATTAGCTGGTGTTTGTAAATGTTCCTTCTTGAAAATTGAACGCGTGATATAACTATCAACAGTTGTTATCAACACAGACAACAGTACTATGACAAATATTTGAATGCATTTTACGTACAATATCTGGTCAAATTCAGGCAAATTATAATATCCAGATTCTATGACGATTCTAGTGTTTTCCTGTGGCAACTGGGTTATCAATTCAGTGGACACAATGTTCGAGTTATTCCAAGACATATTCACGATACTATGTACAATTATAAGATTCAACTTTCCTCTTACAACTCTTTTTTTTACCTACGATTAATACCTGTGCTTTAGTATATATAAAAGCTAATTTTCAAAGCAATATCAATATTAAAACGAAATACATATGGTATAAAATACTGCTGTTTTCATTGGTTGAATTTCTTTTCCATCGCTAAAGATAAAACTAATAAGTCTTATTGTGACAACCAATATTTGTGAAACTAATATTTTTCCTTAATATCTTTCCAGCTTGATTATAATCATAATAATAATGATTATAAATATGTCATTATTTTAAACAGGTACACACGAACGAAATTCGGCTAAAGGTGTTTTAATAATATTCTTCTTGTTTTATTAGTATAAATTAATTATAATTATTAATATAATAATCATTAATATTTATCAATATTACTATTATTATTTTTTATTTTTATTAAGGTCTTTCCCGACTCCAGTCGGAAATACCTTATAGTAATTCTTCTGATTATTTTTCTTCTTCTTCCGTAAGGTCTCTGTACGGAAAACCTTTTGACGTATCATTACAAAACTTCGCGTACTAACTGGAAGTTGGAAATTCTCTTTCGCATTTAGGGAACAGACGAAATCTTTTTTTAGTAACAGAGTTATCTCTCCGACTGCGGTTTTTCTTGTTATCAGGTAAACTCAGAAACCGTAACCGATATCAAAATTCTGAATGGGGGGAAATGTTTCCTTCATCCTCAGGATGATTTATCATGCAAAAAAAAAATTTTGGAGTCGCGACCTCGGTTACGCGTTTTTGACCCCTAATTTTGACGATTTCTCAAAGTTATCGGAATTTCATGAAATTTTGTATCCAGGTAACAAATCTAACAAATCTGGGGTCAAAAAAAAATTTTTCGTCAGCCATTTGAAATTTTGTTATCGCGATATCTCGGAAACGAAAAAAAATGTATGAAAACATTATATTGCAAAAGTACTACTTTCATTTAGATCTACATTTAATTCAACAAAACAAAACATCTGCGATGAACCGTTTTTGAGTTATAACCCTTGGCACGTTTAGGTAAATCGGTTTTTTTTGCGAATAACTTTTAAACGCTTACAGATAATATAGTAAACATATATGTTTAAAGTGATAAGTATGAAAAGACCTTCATTTTGAGTACCAGGTTGAAGGTCATCGGTGACCTTTGACCTTGACATTTGACCTTGGTATCAGATAAACTCGGAAACTGTAATAGATGGCTGAAAAAGTATATAAGCAAAAATGTTCCTCATGTCAAGGGCTACATTTGTTTCATTTGGACCTAAGTTCTATGATGACTCCCGAAGAGTTATTGCCCTTGACGCGTTTAAGAAATAGGGTTTTTGCGTATAACTTTTAAACCTTTACAGAAAGTATGGTCATGTAACATATCAAATTAATTAGTAAGAAGAGACCTACAAATTGATCCCAAGGTCAAAGGTCATCAAGGTCATCGGTCAAGGTCATAGCCAAATTTTAGGGGTTTTTTTATCGTAAAATTTTTAAAACAATTAGAAATGGCTACTTTTATATATTGGAGACAATGTGCGTCTCATCAAGATGATTTTATCATGTGACATGACAAAACATAACATAAAACATAACATTAATTGGGAAAGACCTTGCAATTGTTCTCTGAACAATTGTCCTTCTAATTTTTATAATTATTATTATAAGCAGTTGTACTGCTATGGTTTGTAAAATTAAGTCTGGTTCAATCAAGTCGCAAGCATCAAACATTCTTTTCTCGAGACAAGTGCTGAACCACTATGGAAATGATGGTACTGTGACAAAAAACGTTGTGCAGGTCAAGGTCCAATTGCAAACATATCTGATCAAGTTACTTACCCTAATTAACGCATATTTTTCTGGATGCTCTTTCTATGCAAGTATCTTTTTTTTTAAATAAAATTTGTGTGCAAAAGCTTGCATCTTCCTTTGTTACGAGCTATAGCGGGTAAACCGATCTCTGTTGGTTCAACTATTGATAACAGCAAGGAATACCAATGAGATTGGCATACTGAACTTTCATCGACAGTTTTCTACTATTATATTGCCACAAGTTGATCTTTTATACGACTGCAAAAATTTGAGGTCGTATTTAATGGTATGGCATCGTCGTCGTCATCGTCGTCGTTGCTGTCGTCCAGCGTACTCGTCGTCTGTAGAGTAGACACTTTTGTTTTTAGTCAATAACTTCAACTCCAGTTGACAAATCTTTATGAAATTTTTACACAGTGTTTCTTGGCACAAAAATAAGGCTGGGATGGGTTTTGGTTATTTTTGAAAAAAAGTTGTTTTCACATATTTGACTGTAGAATAATTATTATTTATTGGAGTTTGATGGGGTTAATCTCAGTGTGTTACTTATTAAATTCCCTATCATGAGTATGTTACGAATTTTACATGGCAAGTGAAATAATAAATGGGACACAAAAGGGTCGACTTTTAAAACTTTCATTTTTTTTAATTTCTAGTCAAATTTAATGCAGTTTTATGCAATGTATTCCTTTTGAAAATAATCATAGAGCTGTACCATCAGATATTTGATAACTTGTTTCTTTTCCGAGCTATGAGGGGCCGAATGGGAACAAAATTGCAAATTTGCAGAATACATAAAATTTGTATTTTTCAATTTATTCNTTGGCATTTTTTTTTTTTTTTTTTTTTTTTTTTTTTATTCCTCTTGATGTAAGCTTTCAGTAGTATGTCACGGATTTGGCGTAGATCTTACCGTTTCCGAGCTCCATGGGGTCATTTAATTTCTATCAGATTTCATTTTATTTTTTTGTTTTTGTTTTGTTTGTTTATGGGGTCTATTGTTGTAAGCTTTTGGTTGTATATCAAAAGATCTTAATGTTTCTTAGCTATATAGGGTCGGGGGCTGAAATTGCAATTTTCAAAATACGCATTTTTTTTTAATGGATTTTAATTAGGTTCCTTTCTTCCTTTCATGATATAGCTAGACTAGTATGTTGACCAATTTGACATACCTCTTACAATTTCCAATATATATAAGGAATTACAAGGGCTAATTTTTCTTTTCATTAGTTTGTATGCAGCTAATTACTAGATCAAGCTCTTTATTGTGTTCATTTAATTATTGTTGTGTCCTTAAAATTTCAAGGTCGTATCATGCTGCGCTCGGTGCAGCCCTTTATCGGTCATATGTAATGAGAATTAGTACGCTGTAATTAATAAATAAAAATAACACCTAAATCTTCGAAATAGTTTAAGACATAAATTAGACAACGTAAACTTTGTGTGAAGACAGTCGTATAGAATAAATAATCAACTGTGATGAATATCATGCTTGCGAAAAAAAAAAACAGGAGTGTTCTCGAATAGTTTAACCCATTGCGTTGTTCGACACAAGTGACATTATTATTGATTTTATATATTCATCACGTTTGATTAGATATTCTTTTTATTTTATATAGACTTTCAAATCTAACCTTGGGACATATTTTTGCATATTACATGGAAACCCCACTATTATTGATGTTATTACTCTGCATATTTTGAAGTTGAATGCAAATAATGTAATTAGTCAAGAATACGGAAATACGTTGTCATATTTTTCAACCTAATCAGAAAAGACTGTGACAAGCTCAGAACAGTTTTTTAGTTTGTTGCAGACGACTATCTTCATTATTTTATCTCTGTGTTTAGTTTATATTAATGACAAAATTATTTTAAAAAGTGCTAAGATGTCAAAGAACGAAATTATTGTCAATCAAGAAGAGAGCTCCTCCAATTGATCATCAAGTGATTTCTAAGCACCACCCAATACATACTAAACGTGTTATATGTCGATGCATATTATACGGACGCTACAGAATTCTTTATAACAGTATGTCTAAATAATAAAATTACAATAAAATTGAACTTCCGTTCATTAAGAGTAGTAATAATGTTATTTACGCGTCCAGTTGTCGATCATACGGAATGTAAGTCTTCAACTGCAAAAGCAAGTCAGTAACCGAGAGGGGCTGAATAATATGGTATATAAAATCCTCAATGCTGTGCTTGATCAACAGTCAAATTATCATGAAGAAAGTAAGAAAAGAATATATTTCAAACTTCTGATACTGACTTTGATCTAATTACAAGAAGAAAAATAGGAAAGAAATTTGAACTGCAAAACAATTAGCGAAAATGAAGTAGCTTTTTTCCGATGTTGATGATGATTAAATGTAAGAATGATCCCTGCAGGTAGAGAACATTCTTTATTATGGATATAGAATAAAGTCAGGGGAAACATTTCAAAGGAACATAGGAATGCACCCACACACACAACATTTTTGTAAAGTAATTGATGATGTTTTTTCAATGTATTTTGGTTGGCAATATATCGTTTAACACATAAATTCCGGTAATGAAAAAAATAATAAATAAAAATGCTGATAACCATAAAAAATATGGTTCATGGTCAAGCTTTTTTCTAATTTTTGCGTCAAAAATAAATGAAATAAAAATGATAACAGGAAACTTTATTTTGAAGGAAACTTTATTTTTTTGTACATGTCTTTTCGACAGTTTGCAAGTTTATCCAGCTATATATTAGACATCTGTCGCCTATTTGTATTATTTATTCTGTACGTGAAAACAATGTAGACTGATACACAGGTTGAGATTTTTTTTTGCTCCATCTACTCATTACTGTGATAATATCATATAAATTACAAATGTTTACATTCATTCACTATAAACTTAATTGTTTAACCAATAGCTAAGCTTTTTATGCGGTTGTTTGCATTGTATTTGTACTGGAGACAACATCTGTAACGGCAGGTTTTAAATTTCCCGTTCCTTTAATCTCTATTCACGTCATTTCGGCTAAGAAAATGTTGAAGGACAAGCTTGTTCGGGGTAAACCTTTAACTCTAGTATTCATAACATGAAATGAGTAAAACAAACTCATGAAAAATTAAGCTATCGCATACTTACTTTTCCCAAATATATTTGTCTCATCTACCAACTCATAGGAAGTTAATATGTTTCGAATAATATACAACCTGTATATGATATGCAATGGATATGCCTTTTTTCGCTGTTGGATTTAACATATTTCAGCCCAACTTGTCTAGAGGACCATATCATCTGATTAGTGTCAAACGTCGTCGTCAGTGTCAGCGTTAATTTTTCTCCTCATCTTAAATCTATAAAAGAGTCGGTATCAGAATTAACTTTTCGCCTCAAAAGTCAAAAGAAACTTAAGGTAGCAGAAAAGTTAACCAATATGAGAGTATAAAATTACAATCAAGAGACAAACTGAATGGCATAAGATTTTGGCTTCACATTTAGACCATATTGGTTATTTGTTCTCTATCAGTTTTGAAACATCTTTGAGTTTATGGTCTTCCAAACGTTTAGATTTTATCTGCACTGAAGAGACATAAGTTGTCGAAATGCGCATATGCAGAAATTAAAATCACAGTGACTTCGGTATTTAGTTATTAATTCGTTTAACTATGTGAAACCGGACGGAAAGCAAAAATGATAGACTGACTAATTTGATGAAAAGGTTGTACTTTGATATAACATCGTAACAACACAAAAGTTATGATATACTGGATCATTTCAGACAACACTTCGTAAAATAATTCTAGAGCACAAAAGTATTGAATTGAATAAGATATTTGCTTTATGCGGGCATTTATCTAAAATAATAAGAAAAATATGTGAGAAATTTGAACTACAAAGAATTTTCAAAATTCAAAGAACGTTTGTTGTTTTATGCGTGGACTTAATACCAGAATATCCCGCGGGTATATAACTTCCAATACTAGATAAATACTAAGTTTCAATATGAGATATATATAATGTACCAAATTTCAATTTAAGATATAGAATATATCCGGTGGGTACAGAAAAGAATTAAAAAGTAGTAAAGCAACGGACAAAATCATTTATTTTTCTAAAATCAATAACTGAAGTAGTTGTATGTATTTTAATTGAAGACAAGGGTGGTGTACTTAATTAGAAACATCGGTCAATTGTCTCCCTGTACCAAGTTAGTTATATATAGTTAAAAGGGAGATAATTTTGATTTAAATATCTAGAGAAGGTATTGATATGCTAATTAAAATTATCTCCACTTTGAACCATACAAAACTAACTTGGTACAGGGAGATAACCGACAGATGTTTCTCATTCAGGTTGCTTAAGATAATAAGGTGAATATGGACTCTCGTAGCCCTGTGTGATTCTGTCTTTATTCTTTACGTAATAACAGTGTAATCTGATACGCAGGTTGACAGAAGTTTCATTCCACCAGTGAATAACTGCAAACAAACCAAGAATGTAATAATATTTTTTTCTTAAATTTCATATTTATACGCCAAAAATGTCACCGTTACCATTGGCTTGGCTTTAGTACGCTCATGTGGTTGCACCTCGTTCGCACTTGAGACAACATTAGTCATAGCATGTTTTAAAACAACGGTAGTAGAATACCGAAGAAACAAGGGATGCGATAATTACAAAAATCAAAAACCAGAGACATGGCATAAACGATAACGCAGAAAAACAAAGACCCAACAAGGACATGAGACAACCATACCGCACGGAAATAAAGAAGACGACATTCAGAACCAAGGCACTTATAGTGTTAACTCCTATGAAACCTGGGAGTGGCACCAGGTGCTCCGTAAGGGTAAGCATGTCCTGCTCCACTAGCATTACCCGTCACACGATCATTGAGGCATATATTGTTTGTGAAAGTTCTGTTTTGTCGCTCTAACCAATGGAAAAATCCAATAAAAATCCATGGAACGTTTTACTTTTTCTCTAATTTTTAAAAGGTACCAAGGTATAAATTTGAAAAGCTATTGTAAATATTTACAAATCAGTAGCACGAACATCAATTACGAAAACAAATCTAAAACTTTACAGTATGGTATACAAAATAATCGAAAAAACTAAATCACCTACGGTGTGAACTCGCATAAAGAACCATAGTGACATCAGGTGCGCATGTTCTGTCCCGCTAGCGGAACACTTTGGTCTTTTTATCGTAAAAATTACACAATATCTTTATTTTTCAAAAACTATTTGATATAAAGTTCAAATGTATTTCAATATAACAAGATTAGCTGTACAGGTTCCTGCACATCTATAGTAATTTCGTTTAAATAACTCAACAGTTTGCATTGGTCAGGTGCTTTTGTACGTATTTAGATATGTACAGATGATGAAGCTTGATTATATAGGTTGAATACACGGATTTTTCTAATTAGTGACTGAAGCAAAAATATTGGATAAACTGACGATCACATCTTTTATGATAATTGCAATGTTTTACCATTGTACGTATGTTCGATATTTCTCAAAGAAACAAAAAGTGACAATTAAAGTGGTTATGTGGAAAAACTCGAGATATATAAATCGAACATGTGCGTCAAAATGAGCTGTAACTATCTAATTACTGATTTGAATCTATCAATTAACCATCAGAGTGAAAAGCACATATTCATGACCGTTTGTTGACATCTTAGATTGAAAACAATTTTTTAAACCACTGATAAAGCCCCGTTTTTTTTCTCTTTATTAAATCACATATGCTTCATGTTTTTGTTAATTCATACGAATCGAATAAAGGTGTCCTATATCTCATACAAAAGAGCCATCAATTGTCACACTCTCCTAAAAATCAAACCATCAAACTATGTTGTCTCCAATAAGACCACTTGGGCCGAAATGCGACGCGAAAAATTCCTTATTCATTTCTATGGCATTTAATTTCTATAGATGTGGCTCGACTAAGTGCCTTATTTACGTCAATGTGCACCTTATTGTAGGTTTATTTGTTATTGATTTAACAAAAGAACTTAATCGAGTCGCATCTATAGAAATTAAAATTCATAGACATCAATAAGAAATTTCTCGCGTCGCACTTTGGCCCCAGTGAAGACAACATGTATATTTTCCCACGTGCCAGACTGGAGTTCAAAATTAGTAACACCTATCAACTTGAATCTAATGTAAAACATCGTTTGGTTGTCTCCCAGCACCAAGTTAGTTATAATTGGTCAAATTGGAAGATAATTTTAATTAGTGTTTGAATAGCCTCTTTCTCTAATTCGTGTGCCTTTCTCCTCAATTTTAAAGCATGGGACATCAAAGTGTTCTCCAACGTGTGGGTTACTTGATCTAGCAACTTCATTGGATATTGAAAAGGTCACGAACTTTTCTTCAAATAGCAAAATATACCTTGAATAAATTTATTTCGAGTATTAATCAATGTAAAAAGTATTTACTCAAAGCATAATTTTTTTATTTATCTGGAATCACTTATCATCAATTTGCTTTTGTTGATTTCCATGCAATGTAAATTTCATATCCGGTGACGTCGCAGAATTGATTGTAGAGGCCCACGACGGGGTAGAAACTAAAACACATGAAAATACCATTAATTTTAGAATTAGAGAAATAAAATCTATCATTTGCAAATCGTTGATTATCATAGTTCTACTGTCTCAAGGGTTAAACATAAAAGTTTAACCATTTCGACAGTAGAACTATGATAATCAACGACTTGAAAGGATAGATTCTTTATTTTCAAATTGAAATAAAAAATTATCTCCACTTTGACCATATGTAACTAACTTGGTACAGGGAGATAACTGCCCGATGTTTCTCCCTAATAAAGTAATCAAAACAATCTTTGATTTCCGATAGCCCATTTAACATAAAAGACACCGGATTTTATTTTTAAGAATAAATACAGTACAAAAATAACACAAGGATGTACGTTTTAAATACAGAAAAATGCAATTCCAACATTTAATGCCCCTCTCAAAATTAAATCACAAAAAACTTTTATCGTTGCGTATTCACTTTCAATTTTCAACATTGAACATTCAGGATAATAAAACTTAAAAGTACGGAAAAATGCTTGAAAATTTGAAAATAGAAAATACGCCGGACTGTACAAATATATAATAGGAGATTTGGAAAAAATTAATGAGGAAAAATAAAACTGGAGCTGCTATGTAAGTGATTTGAAGAGGGCGAGAACGAACAAGTAAAATAGTATGAAACATTTAGCTGATTTTGGCTTTCCTATTGAGATCTTATTGGTATTTTTTTCCATCAGCTTTTGCACATATCTCGGATCATGGATTTCCAAATGCTTTGCTTTGGTCAACACTAAAGAGACATACGTTATCATGCGCATATGCAGAAACTAATTCACAGTTACTTCAGTATTTTGTTATTTGTTACAATTGAGCCGATGCCATTGCTGGTTGACTGTTAGTCAACGAGGGTATTCACCAACCCAGTAGCCAATACGTCTGTGCTGGCCTGAAAATCGATTTTATTTGAAAAGTTGTAATATCTAAATCTCAGAAAATTTTGTTAAAAACTATGGAGTAAGTCCCTCTTTCATAGCTCTGTCCTTAGCTGATTTTGCCTTTCCTTTTTAGATCCTATTGGTAATTTGTTCTCTATCAGCTTTTGCAGAAGGTTCGCTCGGACCAAAGTATCTTTAATGCTTTTTGGTCGTCTAAAAGCAATAATAGGAGGCTCAGGGAACATTTTCGATAGTTTTTTTGCAGTTTTCGATTTCTTTCCAGTGATGACGGACCAAGCTCGGAACGTTTGCCAGCGAAGGATGATACGTGATGACCAAGGGAATCCTTTTATTTACCTTCTTATCTTTGTATTGAAGGAGCCCGTCTCTGGTGACCTGGCGGTGTTTGGTGGTGTTGGTGGTGTTGTCAGATGAACAAATGCGTTTTACTCTGATGGCTTGGCTATATGGTATGCTATTAAAACAGTGTTTAGGGTGGCAACTTGATGGAGACAGATATTGATGTTTGTCTGTCGGTTTTGAATATATGTCCGTGGAAATTAATCCCCGTTTGATTGTGGTGGTAGTGTCAAGAAAGGATATTTTAGATTTTGACACTTCATGGGTAAATTTGATAGAGGGGTGAATAGAATTGGCATGAATAAAAAACTCGTCTAGTTCTTTCTCGGTATGCGTCCATTTCATATCAACATCGTCAATAAATCGGAACCAAGTTTTAGATGTGGTTAAAAGCAGCTTTTTTTCAACACTACCCATAAAAATGTTGGCATAAGATGGGGCCATCTTGGTTCTGATAGCTGTACCATTGACTTGAAGGTAGTACTCTCCATTGAAAGTGAAATTATTATGCTTAAGAACCAATGTGAGCATTTCCACTAGACATTCAGTAGGTGGTTCTTTAACTGTGCGTTTTTCCCAAACTTCTTTACATGCTGCAATGCCATCCACATGTGGAATGTTGGTGTAAAGTGAAGTTACATCCATGGAGACTAATATGGTATTTTCTGGAAGATTTAGTTGTTCCATTTTTTTTTATAATTACAGTATATATATATAGACATTACTCTGATAGAAATAATTATGAAAATGGCAGAATTAGAAAAGACCGTTAGAGGCCTCAAATTACATGAATCGTCAGGGGATCATGGAATAATTGCAGAATTGTATCAATTATGATTAAAGATGATTTATTTGAACTACTGATTATAAATGATTTTTTTAAAAGAAAGCACTTTGAGCAATTCATAGTGTAAAGGTATCATTTCTTTAATATGCAAGGCAGGGAAACGGGAAAATATAAAGAATTGGAGATCACTAACAGTGTTAAATTGTGATTTCAAAATAATATCAAAAATCTTACTAAATAGATTAAAGGAAGTTTTACCGAAAACAATCCATTCAGATCAAAGGATTTTATAAAGGGAATCCAGTAGATTGTTAAAAGACGTATGGTAGACTACGTTGATACTGAAAATAAAGGGGCAGTTATAATATTTATGATTCGAAAGAATGGAATGGGAATAGGGTCAGGCTTACCTTGAAATATTTGTGGGTAGATATGGTTTTAAAAAAGAATTAAAAAAAAAACAAGTATAAACATCTTGTAACAATCTATTGGATTCACTTATGTTCTAAAACCTTACAAAACCCTTTTGATTTGAATGGATTATTGCGTTAAAACTTCCTAAAGTATTCTTACTAAGACTTTTGATATTATTTTGTAATAAAAATTTAACACTGTAAGTGGACACCAATTCTTTATATTGTCCATTTTCCCTGTTTTGAACCATAAGAGGGAGATACTCCTTCGGTTTTTACAAACTTTCTTAAATTTAGATATTGCAAGTCTTCAAATTAAATAGGATTTCGGGCCAGCACCGAAGCACTGGCTACTGAGTTCCGTGAATACCCTCGGAGACTAACAGTCGACCAGCAGTGGCATTAACCAAGTGGTTATAAATAAACAAAAGTCCGAAGTCACTTTGAATTTAATTTCTGCATATGTGCATTTCGACAACTTATGTCTCTTCAGTGCAGATCAAATTAATTTTATTAAAACTGGCAGAGGTTGAGTATCATTTGTTTATCTGAATGTTTAGTGTTCTAGGAATTAAGAACATGTCATTGTGGCACTCGGAGCAGATTTAAAAAAATATATAACTGTCCCTATCTTTGTAATTCATGAAAGTCAGATTCCCTTATATCACATCACTCTGAAATTAAATTTTCAATCTAATTTCTTGCTACACATTAACAACGCACAACTAACAAAACGTATCACTCACATTTCAATTATGATATACTTAAGCTTGAAAGAATTTCTTATATGGATGCACTATTATACTTTCAAATTTTGGCATTTTTAATTTTTTGAAAAGTCAAATTGTTATTCTGATCACCTTTTTATTGTGCCAACATCTAACGATTTTATCATGCAAAATTTTTCTTACTTTTTGACTCCATGAGTGCCCTGTGACAATTTAAATGTTGTGATTGTCTTCTGTTAGTTTTTTTGTCAGTTAAAGGATGAACACTTTGCAAGTTTGTTATGTTTGTTCACGATTCCGCATCCATGGGTCACGGTTCTCAACAGCTAGCAAAGAATTCCGCTCAAAGCGGTGCTAGGGGTCGTTTTGAACTTACAGTGTGGTATGTGGAAAGCTAGTTGTTGAAGGCTTCATGGTGACTTCAAGATGAATAACAACAATTAAAGCGTTGTTCCATTACTTTGTTTTACCATGTATTTGTAGAGACTTTGTCCCATGTGCATTTGCTCCATATCCCTTCACGTAAAGTTGCAAGTCCAGCACATCCGTTTTATACTTTACAAAGCGGGACAAAGATTCGCAACGCAGAGGGAAAATGCTACAATGATTACAGAAAAAAACTATTCCATAGCCATTCGACCATTCAGCCACGTTTCATTCCTGTGTTTAAACAAATAGATTCCATACGTTTGTAGAACTAGTGTTGGAATTTCTGACTTGGGTGCATAATTGCAGCAATGAAAAGTGCTAGATCAGCATTTTCTGATTTCAATCTGACATTTGTTATATTGTTGTACATTGTTATTTGTTACCACTGGGCTAATGCCACTGTTGGTGGACTGTCATTCCGCGAGGGTATTCACCAACCCAGTAGCCAGTACGTCGGTGCTGGTCCGAAAATTCCAAATTAAAGAAATTGTGTTAAAACGAAGGAGTATCTCCCTCTCGCATAACTCTATCATTAGCTGATTTTGGCTTTCTTACTTAGATCTTACTGCTTATTTATTCTCTATCAGCCTTTACATATATTTCAGTTAATGGATTTCCAAATGTTTTGACTTTATCTGCACTTGAGAGTACAAGTTGTGTTGTCGAAATGCACATAATTATGTAGAAATTAAATTTACAGTAACTTCCAGTCTAATTAAAATTCGATCTCCCGGCTCCCCCCTTTTTGTTATGACCCACGCGACATAACAAAAAGGGGGGAACCGGGAGATCTAATTTTAATTAGATTGAGTAACTTCGGTATATTGTTATTTGATGATGTACATGTACCTCTGGTGAGATATCCAATGGTGAAACGATTTCTCACAGTTTTCTTTTATTAAGGACCTATAATACGTAAATATGTAAATATTTGGGATGTTCCTACAGCATTGAGTATTTGAGACGTGCATGTCCTGTTTATGATATATCGTTAAAAGATTTTCACATGAAAACGTGTTATTCTGATTGTATTGACAAATGCAACTAGAACTCAAAGCATTGATGACATAATGAGGAGTAGACGTATCAAAAAGAAACTAGGGCACCGTTTTCTTTTCGAAATAATTGGATTACCCAAACAAAGTCGCACAGGATTTAAAGAAATTTCATTTGTAGCATTAAAAGCTTGTCTGCCAGATAAAAGTCTTTGTGTTTATGCAGTGTTGTTAGAGTAGTCATTGTAGATCAGAAGAAGACGACTTAAATTATATATGTAAAACCGCATAAACACGTCAGTAGTTCTAATATGTCTGGTTTTGATTCGTGTTAGAGTGGATATTACTAAAATAGTAGCTGATAATACTGTCACCAGATACGTCTAAAGCCAATTCCAATAGTGTGCCAATTAGCGATATTATATGGAAAGCTGGCTGGAAAACTGACCAAATACCAGTTATTGTAAATTTATATCCTTCATATGGCCATTCCAATAAATTATATTTATTATAATTATATCTGTCAGTTCAGATCAAACAAAAAATTAAGAAGGCAATAAATGAACAAATCTTAATCCGAACGAAAACAAAAAAGTCCTCCAGCAGACGTATCAAACCAGTGGTAACAAATAATACCGAAGTTACTATAACTTTAGTTAATGTAGTTAAAAGAAAAAGGAGGAACATGACCAAGACATACACATTTTAGGTAAGAATGGTAACACTTTTAGAATATTTTACGAAAGGAAATGAAGTAAATGAACATAAGACCATAACACGTGTGTTGTCGGCAACTGCAATAATTTTAATGAGCTGCATTGCCATTTTGGAAATTAATTAATTATCAGCAACACTAGAATCCAAACATAGGAAATCCATGATTTCGAAAAATGTTTAAAATGCATAAAACCAAACAAAATCCGAATAATTAGTAATAGCAAATATATAGCTGAGGACAACACTACGATGGAGGGAGTTAAACCTTAAGTTTTAGAACTTACATGAATTTAGATTTAAGTATTATTAAACACGCATCATTTCAAACATCTGATAGCATTATTTACAAATGATAAGTTCTATAACCATATCTTATATTGGATAGTATATCAGGATTTGAAGCTAACTGTGCCTTTTGTTTATTGTAGATTTTTTTTTTTTTAGATCGTTTTTATTAGACACTAATTAGACTTTTATGTATCAGTTAGACAGAGAGTGGCTAGTATTTCATAGTTTTATCTATTTAACTACTAGTTTTTCCTTTTACTGCTTTTGAGCTTCGTTTGCCAAAGTATTCATAATTGTTGGTTATTAAATTTAAACTTTCATTGTTTTACTTTGTATGTCTTGAATGGGTTTCCAATTTTCCCCTGACCGTTCCAGCGTGATCCATTAATTGCGTTGCACCAAGGATCATGACATTTCCTACTATTTGAGCTATTTTCTAATGTTATTTTATTGTCTGATGTGCATTTACAAAATATGGCTATTTGAACAAGGCTTGATTAACATCCCGAATACAAAAAACCAAAATGCAGTATAAATAACAAAATACCGAAGTTGCCGCTAATTTAGATTTATGAATTAGAAATGTGAAATTGATGTTGCTTTATATCTTTTAAAGCCCAACAACTATCTTCATTTTTTTTTTTCACTCTAACAAATTTTGTGAGGGCAAGGAACTTTAAAATGATATTGAATACTAAAAAGGCTTAATATACATTAAGATACCAGATGTTGATTTCAATTAAACGGCTTTTTTCAATGTTTAAAATTTCTTATGTGGTTAAAATACTGTGGTTTGCATCTTTTGCTAAATGGGTCCAATTAATATATATGCCAGAACTTCAGATAAACCACAGGATCTACGTCTTTTTTAACTTACATCCTGAATTTGACGAAAATGGTCATCTCAATACTCAAATTTACGACAAAATTGTCAATTTCCATTATATTACACAGACAGTAATATCTTAGCTTCAGGAGTGTATGTTCTCCGTGACCATCTTATTATTCAAGGCTTCAACAATTGCGTCTCATACGACCATTAAAAAAGTTCTTTACTAGATATCAGTCCCTTGTGGAAAAAATTGGAGTTTCGATCCGAACTCAAGATTGTTTTTGTACTTAGTACTGGGATGATCATTCCTTTCAAGTGTCTACGACCTTTCAATAGCAATTGCTGTTGAATTGCTACTGGACACTACCGAAGGGGAGGTTTGGTAACCATAATACCGGTTAAACCCTTGGAATGTCTGTACCAAGTCAGGACCACTGCGGTCGCCATTTTATTCGGTGGTTTCCACCTGATTTGTCTCTTTGTCTCGTGGACTTCGACTCTTGATAACTCTATAATTTCGTGATTACCCCATCTATGTATTTTCAAAATTGTGGAGACTACTTTCTAAAAGCGAATGCGTTTAATAAGACGTTTTTTTCATCAGAAATTATTGACTAAAACAGTTCACGAAATTCAAGGACAATGATTGAGTTCATACTGGATTAATTTTAGTTCATTTTTTCTTCAGCATGACAATATTTTGGCTTCTGTAAACGCAACTGTATGTTGAACAGGACCGGCTTGACCTATGGGACATTATATCAAATATAATAACGACCATTGCCTTTTTAAGAAAATTTAAGTATACAAACCGTAACATTCTCCCGCATTTGAGTGTGAGTGATAGAAGATGATGACTCAATTATATTCAATTAAACAAAATTTTAATGCTGCTGATGAGGAATTAATTTCCGAAGTGGCCATACAGCTCATCAAGTTAATTGCAGTTGGAATCAACATATGTGTTATGGTCTCATGTTCATTTACTCCATATCCTTTCGTAAAATAAAAAGTAATATAAGTGCTTCATCAACATAGTTCGTTGCTTTCATTTCGACTTTGTACAACTAAAATAAATATTTCATCAACATTGTTCCCGAGGGTGGTTCCTGGTTCCCCGGTGTTTACAATAACTGAATTCTGTGGCTGTCTCTGACGCTTATCTATTTCTTGAGAGATACGCTCCACCTGAAATTGATTTCCCTGCTCTTGTTTGTAACGTAGATTTTTCGCTGGACGAGATGCTTCGATCCATGATGGTTGAACATTATTCTTCAATACTGCATCTCGTAGTGGTTTGTTTCCAAGTAAATTTGCAACTGGATTTACAATCGATGGTAGAAATATTGTACATATAATTCCTATTCGTTGGAAAGTTACTGTTGAGGTAACTGTTCCACTCACTATAACTACCATAAACCAGCTCCATGAAGCTATGTACACAACGATTACAGAAAACAAGGAGAATACATTATAGAACCTTCTTCTCCACATACGATTCTCAATGGGTTGAAAAGAAATTGATGTTGTGTGTTTTATTTTGTTTCTTGTGAAAACTGAGCTTGCTAATGTTAGGCATTGGAATAAGACGATCGAAGACAAAATACCAATATGAACAACCATACGAACTCTGAAAAGTAGCTGATGTAAAAAATCGCTATTTTTGTTTGACTTCTGGTCGGCTCCGAAAGTGTGAAAACACATTACAATTGTCGGAAAAAAGCTTGCATCATATACGGAATTTAATACGGTGTAATATATTGTCAATAAAACTGTGCTTACCCCGAAAATAGCTAATAAGTTCTTTTTACTCATCCATCTCTGGTGCTTGAAAGGATGCATACAATAAATATATTTCTCAATAGATATTAAAACCATTGCCAATAATTGCACATTGGGGAACAGCATGCTGAGAAACGAAAGAAGTTTCGCGGAATATCCTGTAAGCCATATTTCCCCCTGTATTATGGCAACAGATGAGGTAATTGCATAAAATACAACATATCCAATATCAGTTACAAATAAGATGACAATAAGAATATTAGCAGGTGTTTGTAAATGTTCCTTTTTGAAAATTGAACGTGATATATAGCCGTCAACAATTGTTATCAACAGAGACAACAGTACTGTGACAAATATTTGAATGCATTTTACATACAATATCTGGTCAAATTCAGGCAAGTCATAGTATCCAGATTCTATGACGATTCCAGAGTCTTCCTGTGGCAACTGGGTTATCAGCACAGTGGACACATTGCTAGAGATATTCCAAGACATATTTACGATACTATGTACAATTATGAGATTCGACTTTCCTCTAACAACCTTTTTTACCTATGATTAATACCTGTACTTAAGTATATATTAAAGCTAATTCTCAAAGCAATATCAATATCAAAACAAAATACATATGGTATAAAATACCTGTGTTTTCATTGGCTGAATTGTTCCGTCGCTAAAGATACTTCTGATGAGTCTCATTTGACAACCTATATTTGTTCAACGAATAAGTATCATTATCACAGTTTACTGAATCTGTATAAATGTTTCTAACACGATTATACGTCATTATTTCAAACGGATGCATACAAACGAAATTTTTACATATTTTATATGAAAAAGAAAGGAAATGGGGTAAATGTCATGGAAAAAACATCCCATATCCAGGTTAAAACGACCCAACAGAAAGCATCTAGGGGTCACTGTACGGTCTTCAACACAGTGAGGAACCTCACACCATATAGCAAGCCCTAAATGGCCCCAAAAAGGTAAAAAAGTGAATAAATCAATGGAAACAAACTAACTCTTTTTATTATAATGTCGCCCTAGATGCGGTCGGGACGACACTGATAGTTTTTAGTCTGTTTCTTTGTTGTAATTCTTTAAGCTTTCTTTTTTCCACATTTTTGCCCGGCTATTTTCCCAAAGATTCCAGGACATGATTTATTCATTTCTGGTACAAAGCTGGATCAAAATGAGGAGATGTGCATGCAACAAAAAGAAATCAAAATGGCATTTTATGGGATATGCGCCAGATATAATATTTTGATGTTATTTCCTACAGTGAAACAACGGCAGTAGAATACAGAAGGAACAAAGGAGTGACATTTACAAAAATTGAACTCCACAGCCATTGCCAAAACGAGAACACAAAAAAACAATGACGTTAGACAGATAAAAAGCACAGAAACAGAAATCACAACATTCGAAACAAAGGCACTCACAGTGTGAACTCCAGTGAAACTGAGAGTGACATTAGGTGCTCCGGAAGGGTAAGCATGTCCTGTTGTTAACAGCACCCATCACACTGTGAGTGAGTCAGTCCAGGAAAATGTCAAAGTCGGTAGTCAAATCCGGGAAGACGTGAATCTAACTCAGTAGCTGAAATGTCCACTATCATTTGGGAAACTGACACGTCATTCCTTTCAATGATGTTATGGGGACGGCCATAGAAGTTCTTGAGGGATAAAAATATGTTTTATTTAATTTGGAAACTCAATTAATCACCGCTATTGTTATAATATACAATTATGGCCGTTGGCAGATTATTGGCATGTGAACCAATATTCATCGACAACGTCGGTTGAGGTGATTATTCGTGTTTCCAGGTCAATAAAAGTGTATTCATCCATAATACAGACTATGACTGGTTTCTTGTAAGAGTCGAATACATTATGACTTCATGAATTAAATATCGCTACAACAGATGATTACGTTTATATAATTACATTCATTCTGCTTTGTATGGAAATCCTCGTATTTGATTTTTTCCGAGTACTTCCGATCGTTTCCATAACTGTGTTTTATCAGTCAGTAAAAAAAACTACAGCAGCACGCGACACCATGACAACAACAAACGTAAACAAAGACGCCGGAGTAATCTAAACTAGGAACTGGTGTATCATTCTTGAATTTCATTCAGTTATTTAGCCTAAAGACTTGCATTCAATTTACGGAATGTAATTTAATATAAGTATTGAATGCAATATTTTGTAGTTTTATTCCCTTGGGTAAATGTGATATCGCTAACTGCAGTTACCGATATCCCAAGATGGTGGACGCGTTTCGGCTTAATATTTTGACAGTCAATTTTGTAAAAATTACAGATAATTCCTCTATGTTTTATGTCTTATTTGATACGTCTTATATTTGATATGTCTTATCCAAATTTAGAACTGGAAGCTTTCAGGTTTTCTAAATTATTTAATCGCTGAGTAGAGAAAATAGCGGTACAAAAAACCGCGCTGATGTCGGTATCTGAAGAAAATAAATTTTCGTTGATATCTGTACCTGGAAATGGAGATATCCGTAACTGGTATTAATTTTGTATGAGTTTATTGCTCAGGTTTCAATATGATTCATATACCAGACAGTAGTAGGGGTGAAGAAACTTAAGTTGTGCAAAGTATTGTAAATACACCGTCTCCACTTCATCCGTCTACCTTGTCAAATATATTTATCATACGCTTTAGATAATATATTCTACAGTCTCACTATCGTCCAAGTGCGAATCGAGCCAGGAATTGTTACTGTAAATAGCGATGCTATATTACTGTGAACTATTGAATGATGGGGATTGAGCTTTGTTTATCTTTTAAAAACAATGATATAATCACATTAGAGGCTAGTTCCTATTTTGTAATATAATTTTTAAGTAAAACGGTTCTAAAAAAAAACAAAATATTACGTTTGTTTATTTTTTTAAAGTGTATTCTAATGACCTTGTGCGATCCATTATTAATAAACCGCGAATCATTTTTACCGTTTATTTTTATTAAATAACTGAAGGAAGCGACTCATTCTTGCAGTGAACAATATCTTTACATTTTACATAAAATATACAATTCCCGCATTACGGTGGTTTTTAATCAGTAAATGAACTAATCAAGAATACAATTACATGTATATTTACGTTATGTCTTCAGCAGGTATTAGAATTATCTTTATGTTCCTTTTTGTTATCAGTTCCTTATCTGATTATCTGCATTGCAATGTTTCAAATTGCCCATTTTGTTCCGATCCAAAAACAAAATGGCAGCCAGCACGAGATATAGTTTAACATACTACCCTATGGGAAATCGGGGTTCATTTTCATCATCTGCTGTGACACCATTGAAGCATATTTACTTTAACTGAATTGGAGTAATGTATGGAAAGATCTTAACAAAGAATACATACTTCAATTGGATCTGACAAGAATGTAGAACATAGTTTTACATTAGACCATATTGGAAAAACATTTTTGGTCATCAGCATAGGCATGCATCTTAGAAGCATCTTTGTCAAGTGAGCGATACAGGCTCAGTATCTGAGCCTCTAGTTTTTCAAAGATTGTAGACTTTGAATTTTATAATTAATACATCCTTTTTTCTTCAGTGTCTAAAAAATTTAAAAACGTGACCGACGGTACGAAGTCAAAGACTTATTCAGAACTTTATTTCGAAAGTGCAGGAATAATACGGTAAAATCGAATTACACATAAAAAATATTATGGTTTAATTTTGCACCTTTATAGCTCCTATGGCCATAACCAGGGCAAGCCCTGCCTTCACATGGCGGTCATCGTCTGTCCAACGTTATCTTTCATTCAAAGGTCTTCTGTGGAACACCCTAGGGAATGGGGGTAATACCAAGTTTACGAACAGAGCCGTTAAGACCCAAGAACAGAGCTATTAAGGGCAAGTCCAAGAGACAAACAGACTACGCAGGTGCAGAAACAGCTGACAAAATGTGCATCGAAATGGTGCTATCTTGGCACAGGCATTTCAAAAGAAATAGTGAGATCAAGCGGTTTATGGCACGCCATGTTCTCCCCCATTCAATTTGGTAGTGTCCAGCAGCAATATAACAGCAACTACATGCCTGCATCGAAAAGTCATTGTCAATGAAACGAAACGTTCATCTCAGTATCGAGCAAAACATGAATCTTGAATCAATGTTCGGACAGAAACTTCAACCCCCATTTTTAAAATATTAAACTTAATACCGAAGTTACTGAGAATTTACTTTCTGCATATGCGCATTTCGACAATTTATGTCTCTTCAGTGCAGATAAAATCTAAACGTATGGAAGACCATAAACTCAAAGATGTTTGAAACTGACAGAGAACCAAAAAAAAATCCAAATATGATCTAAATGTAAAGCCAAAATTCAACTAAGGACAGAGCTTTGCATGAGGGAGATACTCTTTAGTTTTCCACAAAATTTACAAGAATTTAGATATTGTAAGGTTCCAAAAATAATCTGCTTTCGGATCAGCACCGAAGTGCTGACTACTGGGCTGGTGAATACTCTCGGGGACTAACAGTCCACCAGCAGTGGCATCGACCCAGTGGTAACCAATAACTTAATACCGAAGTTACCGAGAATTTGATATCTGCATAAGCGCATTTCGACAATTTATGTCTCTTCAGTGCAGAGAAAATCTAAACGTTTGGAAGACCATAAACTCAAAGATGGTTGAAACTGATAGAGAAAAAAATCTAAATATGATCAAAATGTAAAGCCAAAATAAGATAAGGAGAGAGCTTTGCATAATCGGCTTTCGGGTCATCACCGAGGGATTTAAACTGAGCACGAAGAATATATCATGCCTTATATCCCGTCTAAAACCAGATTACACCGGCGGATTCAACCCCCGAAAAAAGTCCAATGTGGTTCCAGGTAAAGGGGTCCGATGTACTTGATGTCACCTAGCTTTTGGGGCAATTTGGCTTAAATTCGGAACGAAGTTTTGAAAAATCGAGAAAAATGATTTTCCAATCCCCAGGAAGACCCCCCAGGACACACCAGTAAGAAAAAAAAATATTTGTTGTACGCTTTAAATTTAGCGTGTAAGATTAATAATAACAATAAAATACAAGATATATTCCGTTAAGGGTAAGTACGCAATGTATTAAATAGTACCTTTTCTCTCATGTATACAATTTTCGCGCCAAATAGCTCTTTTCATACATCAATTCAGCATT
The DNA here is from genome assembly GCA_002080025.1 of Modiolus philippinarum. Taxonomy (NCBI): domain Eukaryota; kingdom Metazoa; phylum Mollusca; class Bivalvia; order Mytilida; family Modiolidae; genus Modiolus; species Modiolus philippinarum. The sequence goes on along the minus strand of MJUU01010071.1, from coordinate 18,358 downwards.
TTTTCAGCTTTGTACTATATTGAATTAAAGATTTTTTCTATCATTTGTCATATTATTTTGACAGACGCTGTGTTTCCCTAACTCTGGCAAACTAATATGTTCCCCAAAAATATACTATGGGAAATGCCTACAAAATTGTTAAGATATTATGGCATTGACTCTAGAAAACGGAACAATGTGTATTTTAATAGATTATAATTGATGAACATCTGTTTTGTAAAGATCTTCAGATGCTTATTTAACATAAATAATTGTGCGCTTTACTTTAAAAATTGATAACAACAGGTAAAACATCCACTTTCTTTACACAAATAATTGTTTTATATCAGTAAGATGCGTTGTGGACCAAAATATTAATTGCGTTTAGATCTGGCACTGTAATTGCTGAATTTTGGCTTCATTGAGAAGATATACATCTAAAACAAATCCTTTATATAAAATTACAACTTACCTTGTGCGTTACTTCGTTCAGTTCTGCACGATTTTTCGCTGTTGTTGTAGCCAGTTGAAAAACGCATCGAGGTGGATTCGATTGGGATTTAAATACCTGGGATGTTTAGTACACATGTACTAAATGTATTTTAAATCATAATCGGTTTCGCTTATAATATTTTAATGCATAGAAATACGTAAAATGTGAATTTGACGAATTTGCAGAAATAATTTTTGCATTATTGGTAATAATTTTTTTACTCGATTCGCACTTGGCTTATAGTGCATATTAATAAATTAATGTATTGTATTTAATGGAACTCGTAATCACTGAATTTTCCTGTCACTTTTACAGCGATTTACTTACCTAAAAACACAAAGATAATTTTAGGATTCAAGAAATCTGAAGTCCTGTAACAATTAAAGTCAATATAAATAGCTTGTATTTTGAAATAAATTAAATAAATATTGAAATTAATACCGGTTTCACATATTACGTAGTTTCACATTGTCTAGTTATTAAAAAAGGACTAAATACAAAAAATAATACACCTTAGAAGTATGAAGACATAAAAGGACAATGCAAAATCAGAGTATAGAAGATGAAGCCAAAAATGTAAATAAAAGTGACATAATTTAAGGGGGTTCGCTACTCCATTTGAAAATAAATAGGATTTCAAATAAACATGATTTTTTGTTAGAACATTTCAAAAGAAATAATTTAAGTGAAAAAAATTATAGGTTGATGATCTCATTTTCGAGATATAAATGATTGAAAATTTGGCGGGAAACTGAACTCCTCTGATTTTTCATAGTTTTAACATTAGCAAGATTTGACCACGAGTGAATGTGACAGAATAAATAGAATTCAATGAAATTTTTACAGAATGCTCATTAAGATGTATAAAATAAAACTATGAAAAAAAATAAGGGGGTCAATGGGCAAAAAATTATAATGCTTTTAAATAGATAAAACCCAAGGATTCCGAAAATCTGACAGAAATCCCACAACAAGAGGAGCGAACCTCCTTAGGCCGTAAAACAACAAAGTACCTCAACTACAGTTATTGTTAACAAACTGACCACGTTGGCAAGGTGCTCTCGGTTTGGAGGTCTGCGCTAAATAATTTGTAATTATGCGTTTTTAATTCGATTATAATAAAAATAAAAATAAACGACAGTAGAAAAGTATTCAATTGTTCAATTTTAATAATTTTTTGTTGTAATGTGAAAATACTTATAATCGCTTTAACAAAATTTCTTAACTGTTTGGATGGATTATTGATAGAAATAATGCACATGTTGAGCTACAAACTTTTCCAAATGTGTAAATCTCCATATTTACAAACAGAATTAGATTTACGAAAACCGTTAAACAAGGTAAAATATTGCATAAGAAACAAGTATAAGAGTAAACTGTCGAAATACATATGTATGTGTTGTATAGAAATGTCCAGTATGTCTGAAACTTAATAAAGTCAGAGACATATATTTGATATTACTGATTATTCGGATTTCGTTTAGTTTTATGCATTTTAAACATTTTTTGAAATTATCGATTTCCTTTGTTTGGGTTCTGGTGCTGCTGATGAGGAATTAGTTTCCGAAATGGCCATACAGCTCATTAAAATTATTGCAGTTGGAGTTAATATATGTGTTATCGTCTCATGGTCATTTACCCCATATCCTTTCGTGAAATATAATTATTGAGATTGGAAACTCTGCTATCATCCGGCCCCTATCATCCAATATAAATCACAACAAACATGGTACGGCCACATTAGAACTTCTGAAACTACTTTTAATTTAGTTGACATATTTCTAAACTGAAAAGTGAATTGTTTTCCTTAATTAATTTAGAGTGTAGTTTAGAAAATTTGAGTTAAAAATACTGATTATTGGCAAATTAAGCGGAGACTTCATGTGGAAATCTGACGACGCAGATCTTGGTGTGCCATGTTTACTTTTGGAACTCCTCTTTTATTTCCGTGATTACGACTTCCTAGTTATGAAAACTTGAAAGTATTTTACCTTGTTGGTAGAGATTAGATAGTTTTTATTGCGATATTAGCGATTTATTTTTGTGAAGTGCAGTTTTTATCGAAGTCTCGATGGCGGTGTGAATTCACGAGGATTCGTCATGTTGCCTATCTCTTTAATTTATATGTCTCTGATAAAGTATTGTCTTGTCTTGCCAGTGATATAGAGGACACCTTTGATTTATAGAGTTAGTGTAAGTCCAAATAGTTTCCTGTGAAATAAGTTCCAAATGGAGCAAATGTTATTGACATATCTATGAGATTTATTCCGTCTGGAGATTATTTTACCAGGTAAGCAGTAAATGGGCCAACTGGAGATTATTTCACCAGGTGAGCTATGAAATATTTTCCTTCGGAACTAATTTCACGTTGGATACTATAAACCATAACATAAGCACTGACTAATTGGTTGAATTTTTGTTCTATGGGCTTTGCATCATGGAAGATAATATGCTTTACCTTTCATTTGAGTTGTAGTATGGCCCCTTGACCCTTACTAAAATTTCGGAAGATGTTCCAAAGAATACCCTGAATTGAAATTAGGGCTAATTTGGCCAAATTCATCTGGATGTTAGGGTTTGGTAATAGTGGGCTTAAGATAGCAGGTAGGTGTGAAAAATTCCATTTATGCCTCTCACCTCTCAAATTGATAGATCAATCATTTTATAATTTATATTCATTTTTTTTACTTTCTTTACACAAAAAGTTCAATCCAATCACTAAAGCCCCATTTACATGCACAGGTTTTCACACTTGTTTTTTTTACAATCGTATGTAAATTTGCACTTAACTGCATACGTATGTAATCTTAACCATTTTTTGTCCGTTATTGTTACAATTTTCACTAGTTGATGCTACAATTTTCTAACGTAACTATCGGTGTTGAATGCAACCAATTTTTACCGATACAATGTAAACTGAAATGTATATGAAGCATGATTTAATACAGTTATACTATTATTTTTCTTCGTACATAATTTAAAACATGCATAGACATTGTTTATTTTTGTTTTTTTTTCTGCAGTTCCCTGGTAGATTGTGGCATGTGATTGTACTTTTCGGCTGTTGTAAGTGTTTCCTGTTATCTCTTGTTCATTAATTAATAAAAATACATTTTCTGATGTTTTGTAACAAATGATTCACTCCTTTGTCACGCCGAATCAGTTTCTTATGTGTTCTAAGGTGGTACGGGGTCATTAAACTGCCAGAAAGAATTTTCTGATATTTTCATGACTTACGCTTTGTAATTACAATAAAATTTGGGGTCACCGGCCATATAAACGTGGAGTCTGTCATTTAAAAATCAGCTGTTTTGGTAAAATGAAAGGGAAATTAGCGATTTTTTTTTTTTTAAATAATTCATTTTAGTTTCATTATTAATAATAATAAACTGAATTTTTCTAAATTTGGTAAATTATTATCCAAGGCCTGGTATCTGCCCGACGCGGCAGCGGAGGACAGATATCGGTAGAGGACTGATATCAGGGCAGATATAGGCATATATATGTAATAATCTATTTATCACATATTTGACAGAGGAATGTTGCAAGTTATAAGAAAGCAATAACATATTCATTTTGTTTTAAAAGAAATCGGGCAAAAGTGACGAAAAAAGCATGAAAACGACTCGACCCCCTTTTATTCTTGAAATAGGAACCCCTTTTATTCTTGAAATAGGAACCCCCTTTTCGAAAGCTGGATCCATCGGTGAACATGCGAGATAACCTGTTCGAAATCGATTTTTGTAATCATCAGACCACTCTTATGTAATACAACGAGGTAAGTTCTCGGTAAGAAGTGTTTCTGATATAAATGCTTCGGGAAATTTCAACTGTTGCAATACTTTTGGCACGTTGGCCCCGCCATTTCATGTATCTGTTGAGAGAGAACTGAATTGATCGGATTAAGTTGGGTTCAAAATCTGCATTTTTTGTTCCGACAGCTGAAAAGAATCTTGCTAACAATAAAAATAATATAACTTCAGCTGGTGTCAATTACCTGTATCTTTACTTCAAGAAATCAAGTTTACGGAGTCCTCCTACGGTCTGAAGTTTCAACATCATAATTTGTTTTCCTTTGGACTTTCCATTTAATTTTAAGAAACATTTCTGAACCGAGAACAAGCTTCGCCTTCGGCTTCAGACATATTAATACTTTGTTTACGATGCTCAATGGCGTCGTCAAAACTGGACTTGGACAGATAACAGTTATCTGCCCTGGACACGGATATCGATCAGATACTCACCCGGTTATAAAGTATGCAGACAACGCCATAGAATACCGAAGGAACAAAGGAGTGAAATTCACAAAAATCTAAGTCCAAAGACAAGGCCAAAAGGAGAACACAGAAAACAATGACGTCAGACACAGAAAACAATGACGCCAGACAGACACAAAGTACAGAAACAGAAATCACAACATTCAGAACAAAGGCACTCACAGTGTGAACTCCAGTGATACTGAGAGTGACATCAGGTGCTCCGGAAGGGTAAGCACGTCCTGCTCTGTTAACAGCACCCGTCACGCTGTGAGTGATTCAATTCGGGAATATGTCAAAGTCGGTAGTCAAATCCGGGGAAACGTGAATCTAGCTGAAAATGTCCACTTTCATTTGGGATACTGACACGTCATATCTTTCAATAATGTTATAGTGACGGCCATAGAATTTCTTTAGGGATGAAATTAACATAGGTTAAACAAATCCCTGACTAAGCAGATTTTGGGACGGTGTTTTTGCTCTGTTCAAAAAATCACTGTACAAACTACACGTTCGACAGTAACGAATCAACTGTGAAATGTACACTCCATAGGCTGGAAAGGTAGGTATGTTGCTGCTTAGAAAGGGAAAGTTCACAATTGGGAAATTAAAATCATCACGCGTGTCATATAGCTTAGATTTCAAACGTCCATCTTCGTCAATGTACAATAAAAGATCTAGGTACGAAGCTGAAGTAGGTGTTTCAGTTGTTTCTTTAATTTCAAGCTCATTGGAAATAAACCTTAAAGTTAATATTATTAAGAGAAAGTACATGGTCTATGTAGTGGAAGCTGAAATTAAAGGACTGGGCTAAATGTTTTTGTTTTCTTTGAATAAGCCCTTGTAAAAACTTGGCCTCGTAAAGGAAAAGGTCAGCTAAAAGCGGCGCACAATTTGTTCCCATAGGAACCCTATTTTCTGTTGGAAAACACGACCTCCGAATTCGACAAATATATTGTCGATCAAAAATTCTGACATTTTGATTACATCAGTCTCAGTGTGGTTCTTAACAAAATATATCTTGTCTTTCCCTTCCACTAAATAGGTGTATCTGCGTTCTCTTTTTTTTTGTGCAGAAACATTGATGTATTGAATCTGCAATTACTGTTTTCAGTTTATTGTGTGGCAGGGTTGTAAAAAGTGTAGAAAAGTCAAAAGTTTGAATGCTATGGCAATGGGTAAGACTGAATGAGGATAGCTGTTCAAGAAGATCTTTTGATTTTTTAAGAATTCACATTTGATTCACAACGCTAGTGGAGTAAGCTTTATTTCAGTAATTTTTCAGGCCATCTCTGACTGCGGTCAACAAAGTAGTGAGGTGCTATGAAACAGGTTTAGTTGTGCATCTGGAAGATCCAGTAATGAATCCCTGTTTGTATGGATTCTTATGAAGTTTAGGTACCCAGTAGATGCAAGGGAGTAGATTGTTTTCAACATTAGCTTTTATGCCAAATGATGCTAACACTGAAGTGTGATTTTGTACAATCTCATTCCTCGATATTGTAGTAGGGAAATAAGTAGGGTTTCCAGATCAACTGTCGATGCCCATCTCCTTCACCTGACAGTCGAGATAGTGTTTCTAACACACAAACAGTATGTTGTTAGAAGCTTTGTCTGCAGGGACAATGACGTAATTTTCATGGAGGTTGGACAGAGTTCTTATTACAAGGGGATCTTCAAATATACTGCAGAATTGCACAATTTACATATAAATGTGTGATAACCAATCGTATTTTGTGGTAATAAATATAAGAAAAATAATTAAACACCGTTGAAATTGAGATTTAGAACTCTGAGACACCCTCTGTTAAGATTAAAATGGTTTTCTCGGCAAGCCTCGTCAGAGAAATACTACCTAATGGTATTCGAGTTTTTCTCGATCTTGCCCATCACCGGTGTTGGATTCTTAAAATTCTTATAGTATCGCCTTTTAACAAGGTTTGGTACTTTTTCTCAGCGCTCAAAAACAATTGGCAAAGCTTTTGACACAAACAATCACAAACTTTCCCTAAAAATATGACGTGACGATTAGTATGTGATTACCAAAGCTGGATGGTAAGTTCGTTGCTACCAATGGAACGAACTCGCAGTTCATGAAAAATAGTTTAAAATATTTTAAAGGTACATATTCATTCTTTGTACACACAGTTTGAATTATTAAATATTACAGTTATTCTCGTTTCTGAAGCTCGTCATTGCCTACAATATATTTATAGTGTCATTCTGTACATACTGCTAACGGGGGAAAATAGTATCACTGTGGTAGAAAATGGTAGCCCTAACGGTGGAAATATTAGCATGCTATACAATACGTGTGGTGAAAATATGTAGAAGTGCTAATAACACCGCCAGTACAATTAAGGCTTTTCATTACGAACAAAGTATTTCAACCGTTCAATTATAGATTAATGAATAACAAAATATGTTTGTATCTATCCAAATAACACTTTCGCACGAGCTTTTCTATAGTTACACGTTCCTTTTATCCTTTTGTTTTCATTTTACCGTTTTTTTTGTTGTTTTTTTTTTTTTTGGGGGGGGGGTTACAACTCATACGACCATACAGGTATACTGGGTAATAGTACGACGAGCAAAACTGACAAAAATGGCACTAAAATCGCCATTTTTTACTACTTTCCAATGCTTTTTATTCGACGTAAAATATAGAAAACAATATAATAAACTAACGGAACAAAATCATGACGGGAACGGTAGAAAATATATTTGTCGATTTGCACCTTGGATAGAATGGTAAATAGGCGTATAAATCGATTTCAGGAATTACATGTATTTACTAAGTATATCAGGAATTACGTGCAATTCCTAAATTTTAGTAATCACATGTAATCACTATTTACACCTATTTACTGTTCAAGCTATATAAACGGTATTTTAGCTAATTGTTTTGTCTGGATTGATAATCCTGCATAGATTTAGAAACTATATCGGGGGACTTACAAACAAACAAGTTATGAAATTCTTCGCCAATATTTTCATGACAGTTTTGAAATACTCTTTCTGTAATAGGAATTTCCTACCAACGACCTGTTTGTATCGGTATACCGAGGTCTGGCAACCCGAGATTAGTAATCCGAATCCGGTTGCTTTCTGATATTTTCAGTAAATATTTTTCTAACTCAATGTTTTTCTTAAAGCTTGCATAGATGAAATTTGAATATCATTATGGAATTTATTGGTCTTTAAAATTTTTACCTCTAATTCAAGATTATAATCAGAATTTTTTTGTAAAATAATAACATAACCCATTCCAGTTTCTTTCAAAATAGATTCAATGTAGTTTTAATCATTTGAAAGATATGATGCCATTTTGTTTAAGTTTAAAAAGTAATTTATAAATGACTACTTAGTGTATTGCTATCTATGAGTTTTCTCCAAAAAGTTGGCATTCTTTATTTAACTGTTATTTCAAGGGATTCAAGTGGATATCTTCCCAATTCAACAGAACATCTTTTAATTTAAACAGGCTAGAAATCAAAATATTTACAAAAACCCTAAATGAACTTGTTCAATAATTTTCATTTTTTCAAAACTCCAAACCTCGTATCAATAAAGTAAATTGTAAATCTATTGCAATTAACAGAAAACAAATTAAAGATTTTTGATATGGTTAACCTGTTGGAAAGCGACCATTCCATTCAATAATTAATCATAGATATGAGTACGTATCAACCAGCTCTAGTTTTTGTCCGTTTTAGTTTGAATTAAAATTTTGTCGAATTTTAAGCTAACTAAATACCATAACTTTTCTTAGAAGAGATCTTAATTTACTTAATTTATACAACACACAGTTCGTCTACATTGGTTAAGGGTAGGCTTTCTGTATTACAACTTGAGAACCCTACAAAGAGAGGGCATTCCCAGGTATCACCGTCTGGGGATCGCACCTGGCAGCTCTTTAGAAGGAGCCCTAGATAAACGATTCAAGTGCCGGGATACTAATTTAAAGATGTTCGCATTATATCCTCAAAATTTCACAATTAATGAAGAAAATATAACAGGAAACACCTAAAATGACCGAACATTACAATCACATGCCACAATCTATATCTGTCTATTTATATGTCATTGATGTATGAGGTAATGGTTTAAATCCAATATAACCAGATTATATATTGGCTGTGTAGACTCCTAATATTCAACAGTATAGGTGCTTTTGTAAGTTATGTAGAGATGACGAAGCATATGTTCCTTAATTATATAGGCTGAATACACGGATTTTTCTAATTAGTGATTGAAGCAAAAATATTGGATAAATTCATGATAATTGCAATGTTTTAGCATTGTAAGTATGTTCAATATTTCTCAAAGAAACAAAAAGTGACAATTAAAGCGAGTATGTGGAAATGGAACATGTGCGCTTGGATGAGCTGTAACTATCTAATTACTGATCTGAATCTATCAATTAACCATCAGAGTAAAGATCACTATATTCATGACCGTTTGTTGACGTCTTAGATTGAAAACAATTTTTTAAACCACTTTTATAGGTTTCTCTTTATTAAAACACGTATGTTTCATGTTTTTGTAAATTCATACGAATCAAATTAAGGTGTCCTATATCTCATAGAAATTGTCACATTTTCGGGAAAAAAATCAAACCATCAAACTATGTTGTCTCCAAGGGAGGTTATCGAAAGCTCGCTTTCACATATCAAAAACGCATTTTTGTTTCATCAAGCGCGCATTTTTACAAATCAAAAGCACACTGATCACCTGTTTTTAACATGTGATATTATCCAAAGTTGAGGGTACCCAAGATAATATAGTCCATTAGAGAAATGAACAAATTTAAAGCACGTCTACGAATATATTAAAAAGACTGAAAGATTTTATTAGTGTAACTCCCCAGGACAGTACATACACATCATCAACCAATCCATTCCGTTAATTCATTGATCTTTTAATCTCTCTTTGTCCTTAATTTGTCTTTCTGTTTCATTTCAGCCTATACACAGACGGAACTGAATATTATATTAACATGCTCTATGATAGTAATTATTGTATATTGTATATGGGAGAAGACTTTTATAAGTTGGAAAAACTTTTGCATTTTGTGAGCAAAATAAATAAGTTTAAACTAGAAAAATGTCTCCAGGAGTGTACTTAAGACAATCGTGCAATTGAAAAGTGAATCATATCTCTTTCAGCATATCTTTTTGGAACAAGCCAATTTGAACTACGGATTTTAATAATTACTTCCGTATCTGTCTGGATTTTTTTTTTGAAAATATAAGTGGTTGGATGCGGAGCATAAAATTTCGCATTATGATGTGCTTGAAATGGCTCTGCAGCATTGTTTGTGCGTTTGCTGTGTAACAGATCATCCGCCGCGGGAGAGTACCTGGGATAAGAGATTATAGTTCTTTAAAAGATAATTAGCATTTAGTTTGTACCGATTAAGTCTTCTGCATAGGCATCTCCAACCACAATGGCGTCAATGTACGTCATTTTCAACCATCTATTGATTTCGCTATCATGATTCTTATACTCAAAACTTAGTCCAAAACTTCGATAACCCGCACCGGTGCGCTTTTGATGAAACAGTAAAATTTCAAAAGTGCGCTTTTGATATACGCCCGTCTCCAATAAGACCACTGGGGCCGAAACGTGACGCAAAAAATTCTTCATTTGTGTCAATGCCATTTAATTTCTAAAGATGCGCCTCGATTAAGTGTCTTATTTACGTCAATGTGCACCTTATTGTGGGCTTATCCGTTAAATTAGCTTTGAGACTTAGTGACCTGAAAATTCTGCACACATACTGGCCTCTCACTGATACTGCTGATGTCTACTGAAATTTATGATGATTCTTGACCAAACTCTTCGGGAAGTTTTGAGTTTGATTTTTCTTCCGTAGTGCGACAGTGTTCTACCAGCAGGCTAGTCGACAGTTTAGCGGCGAGCACCTCTTGACCAATCTTTAAAAATTACGTATCGTCTTTTTCTCTCCTTTCAAGATTGTGGTCATGGAGTTAGTAGACTACCTGTATTGTGGTTTATTCGTATGTTCTTATACTATAGGGAAACGGGACAAACAAAGGGGAGGTCTGGGTACCCATAAACCGGTTTAATAGAAAAAAGAAGGGAAACGAGAAATGTGTCAAAGAGACAACGACCCAAAGGGGAGTAATAACAACTCAAAACCACCATAAGATCTTCAATGAATGGTGAGAAACCCCACACCCAACGGCAGGTCGGAGTCGGTCCCTGAATAAAGAGTAATTAAGTTCAGCGAAATAAACATCATCTCAGACTCCTTTAGACATAAAGTAAACTAACTAGAAAAACGACAAGACACACAAAGGCTACCGCTACCGCTGGCTTTTGCTAGTGCCGATACCAAGTCCGGCTGTCCCGAGTTCCTATCGTTGTCTACGTTTGTCTTTTGTCTTATACGTGTTTTTCTTGTATAGTTCCCTTGCAAATTGTTGCATGTAATTATAATTTTCAACCAGTGTAGGTGTTTTCTGTTATCCATTTTTTAACATTTATTATACCCTTTAGTCACAACTGCAGTGTGGAGTTGGTAAAACAATTTCCCGTGATTGTGGTGTTTAAGGGATTTATTTTTGATATACAGATGACATTGGCAATGACAGTTTCTTCATAGTTACATTGTTATGATTTGTAGTCTAGTTTTTAGGTAAAAATATATGATGCAATCTACATATAAAATTTAAGAAAATCCACAATTGCGCCTTCACTCTCTAATTTGACAAATCTACCACCTTCAGCACTAAATCCGATAGTCAGACTCACTCCGTTAAAAATATCCTAAATATGCTACTCTTTACAAAAATCTAAATACACAACAGCATCACTTTTTAACAAAAGCAATCGTGGATTCTCTAAAATTCAAAAGTGCGACGCCAGGAAATGTGCCACATGTCTTCGCCTCGTCCAGGAAAACACTGTAAATCAAATGTCAATGGTAGGAAATTTACCATCCAATTCCCCATTGACATCTCTTAAAAAACAACCAGCCTGGTTTATTTGATTACCTGAAGTAACCCAGGCTGTGGAATTCAGTACGTTGGTGAGACTGGTTGTCCATTACAACGACGTCAAACAGGAACATTTGTATCTTATTCGTTCACCAAAAAAGTTTAGATCATATATCTACCAACACTGTTCTATCTATAATCATGATTAAAAATATGTCAATATGCAACCGTTAGAATTTATAGAAAAATCCCCTGATCAATCAAAGAGAGAATTTGTAAGACCTAGAAGAGAATGCGAACTATCTTGGATCAAAAAAACTTCAGACAGCTTATCCACTAGGGTTGAATGACAACATCATGGGTCAGGGAAACATTTCTCGATGCTCTTCTGTTGACATCATGGGAATTTCTTCTCCGAAGTTACGCCATCGCAGGTCACATGGTCGAAGAGTGAATTAAAACATTAAAAGCAAACGTAAAAACATAATAAATATAAAAGATCTATATACTATTTCCAAAAATAATGGGCGGCATGGTTTGTTCACTAAACTTTGTTCAATTCCTGTAACACAACTTTATAAAATCTCTTTGGAGTGTGATAAAATGTCTGTTAATAGTCCACTCTATGAATGTTCCAAAATTATTGATGCTTTCTGCTTTCATCGACTTTATCCGAGCATCGACAAACCCGATGAGCACGTGAAACAGTTTTTGAAAATTAAATACATTAATAAAGGAATTGACCTCATTGATATTGCAGGCATTTTTCGGGACCCAGATATTCAAAAGCTTGTACCCGTCTATTTTGACAACCAGGACATGCCTGTCATTTCCTTTTCTTATAAAAAAACCTACTAAAAACATTTTTTTCAATTACTCTTCTATTACCTGTGATGCTTATTTCGAGAAGAACTACCAAAGCAGCTGAGACTGTTCCACATCACCATATCGCTATGACCCTTGTGGACATATATTAACGGGGAATCTTGACATCATTATAGATAAGGGTGTCAGACAATTCTTTAGAAAAGGGCATAAATATCACCCGCCTTCAAAAATTAACTGGCAAGCATGTTTTGATATAATTAAAGATGCTGTAACCAATTATTGTAAAAAATGTTCCAAACGAGAAAGTGCAGACAAGCATGTTCTAAATTTGAGTAAAGATAAAATTATTACCAAGGTCACCAACAGAATAATTTTTTATAAAGATAATTATGTTGAGTCACTTCCTGAGCTGTCTGTAAATAGAATAAAGTCAAAACTGAAGGATCTTGGTAAAAAATATGTGTTTGTACCTGTTGACAAGGCTTTTAACAACGTTGCTATTGTCTGAAAGAAATACTACATCGATGTCCAACAAAACGAACAGGACAAGTCAGACACTTTCAAACGTACCAATTGGGACGAAAAAACGTTAACCAAACAACATTATAAGGATACAGAAATGCTGAAAGTTTCACCTAAAGATAACATCTTACCTGCCATGTACTGGGTTCCGAAGCTTCACAAAAATCCATTTAAACATCGTTTTATTTCAGCATCTAGTAAGTGTTCTACTACCAATATATTCATCCATTTAACTAGTTCACTTACTTGTGTAAAGGAGTTGGTTATTAAATACTGTGAAAAAACTTATCAAAACTCTGGTGTAAATTACTTTTGGAGTGTAAAAAATTCTAAGTTTTAGATAAACTACAATCTATCCAAAGACCCGTCTCACCTATCGACAGTTATGATTTTCTACACTTTATACTACCCTTCCACATAATTTGATTAAATCCAAGTTGGGACAACTTATTAAATGGTCTTTTAAATTTTCTGGTCTGCAGTTCATTTGCTCTAACTAAAATCAAGGATTCTTCTCTAATATAACCTATAATAACAATATGATGATATGATTAATGCACTCAATCTTTTGCTGGACAATATTTTCGTTCGTTTTGGCAACACTATTTATCAACAAGTCATAGGTATTCCCATGGGTACAAATTGTGCACCTCTCATTGCAGATCTTTTTCTTTTCTGTTACGAATGTGATTTCATGAAAAAACTTCAAGACGGAACCATGTCTAATAGTGATAAACTTATTACTATTTTCAATGATAACAGCATATATATTGACGATATCCTTACTATTGAAAGTCCCCAGTTTTTAGATTATGTAGACATTATTTGTCCACAACAACTGGAATTAAATAAAGCTAACAATGATTCCAAATGTTGCCCTTTTCTGAATCTGACTATCATTATGACTCTGGTAAAATCAAAACCAAAATATATGATATGATAAAAGGGATGATTTTGATTTCACTATTACAAATTTCCCTTTACTTGAAGGCGATATTCCCCTTGCTCCATCCTACGGGATGTATATTTCTCAACTGGTACGATTCGCACGCGTTTGTCTACTCTTGATGATTTCAATGAACGTAACCGTACTATCACGGCCAAACTTTTACAACAGGGTTACAGATTTCATAAGTTGTTGAATACATTTAAGAAGTTTTGTAATAGATATTACCATGTTATATCTAAATATGGCGTTATTCGTAAACAGCTTATTACTATGGGCATTTCTAGTCCTCAATTTTACGGAAATGTTAAAAAATGACAGAAATTAATTAAAAATCCAGAAAAACTGGGACGTAACTTACATTCTTTACGTAATAGGGGATATCTACAAGATATTCTGCTTGCATCCTTTAAATTAGCTTTGAGACCTAGTGATCTGAAAATTTTGCTCTCATACTGGCCTCTCACTGATACTGCCGATGTCTATTGAAAGTTATGATGATTCTTGACCAAACCCTTCGGGAAGTTTTGAGTTTGATTTTTCTTCCGTAGTGCGACAGTGGTCTACCAGTAGACTAGGCTAGCCGGCAGTTTAGCGGCGAACACCCCTTGACCCATCTTTTAAAATTACGTATTGTCTTTTCCTCTCCTTTCAAGATTGTGGTCATGGAGTTAGTAGACTACCTGTATCGGTTTTATTCGTATGTTTTTATTCTAAAGGGAAACGGGACAGATAAAGGGGAGGTTTAGGTACCCATAAACCGGTTTAATCCTACCGCCGGCTGTTGCTAGTGCCGGTACTAAGTCCGGCTGTCCCGAGTTCCTATCGTTGTCTACGTTTGTCTTTGTCTTATACGTATTTTTCTTGTGTAGTTCCCTTGCAAATTGTTGCATGTAATTATAATTTTCAGCCATTGTAGGTGTTTCCTGTTATCCATTTTTTAACATTTATTTGTTATTGACAAAAATAAGGCACTTAATCGAGTCGCATATATAGAAATTAAATATAATAGACATAAATTAGGAATTTCTGGACCCATTTCGGTCCCACTGAAGACAACATGTATATTTTCACACGTACCAGACTGACGTTCAAAATTAAACTCTGTTTCACTTCCTTTAGATAATGGATCTTGCATTCTGCTGACTGCATTGCTGTGTATTTCGGTTCAAAATTTCGCATGACCATGTAAAAATACCGTACATTTCTAAATTCGGTAATTAGTAAACTTTTGATGAAAAACAGCTTTTTCAAAATCTCTATTATGTTTAAACGGAAAATATTTACCGCGCGCGATTGTCACCGAGAATGGACTCATCTGACATGGTAAATGTCACCTTTTACCTGTCGACAGGGAATCTAATAGTAACCTAATGTAATCTTACCCATCGATTAAATTTTCCTGCCTGTTTGTCCTCAAAATATAAAAATCCAACACTAAGAATTTTTCACCCGACTTTAAAAAACAAGGAAAATTCACATGTACACAGCGGTCTTTACATACTTTTAATCGTAACAGTGCCATTTTTCAGTTATGTATAATCATTCTTGATCTACATGCAAATTTTTGGAGAAATTGTAAAATTTCCATTATCTAAAGGAAGTGAAACAGTTTTTAGTTGTCACACCTATCATTTCTCAACTTCAATCTAATGAGAAACACCGGTCGGTTATGTCCCTGCACCAAATTAGTTATAAACGGTCAAAGTGGAGATTGAAATTTTAATAAGTATATCCATAGCCTCTTTTGATATTAAAAATAAAAAAATTACTCCACTTTGACCATATATCACTAACTTGCTAAGCGAGATAACTGACCGATGTATCTCATTGATAAAATAATCAAAACAACCTATGATTGCCGATGGCCCATTTAACATAGAGGACACCGGATTTATTTTAAAAAAAAACAAATACGGTATAAAAATAACATAAGTATGTAAGTAAAAATGTAACACAATGTACATTTTAAATACAGAAAAGTGCCTTGCAAACATTAAATTACCAACTCAAGATTTGATTACTAAAAGTGCACTTAAATCGTCGTGTATTGAAATATCTTCAAATCTTCAGAATTTAACGTTAAGGATAAAAGGCTTAAAAGTACGGACAAAATGTTAGAAAATTTGAAAAAAAGTACACCAGACTGTAAAAATACTATAAAAGATCTGGAAAATTTAAAGAGACATATGAAAATAAAACCGGAGCTACTATATTTCGATCAAAATGTAAATGGTTTGAAGAGGGCGAGAACGAAGAAGTAAAATGGGATGAAACTTTATTAGCTGATTTTGGCTTTCCTTTTTAGATCCTTTTCGTAATCTGAAATGTGATTTTGCACATACTTCTGTTCATGGATTTTAAAATGTTTTGATTTGATCTGCACTGAAGATAAGCTGTCGAAATGCGCATATACAGAAACTAAATTTATAACAACTTCTATATTTTGTTATTTGTTACGTTTGCGGGAATTTATACGAAAAAGGGAAATATATATTATTACAGTATATATTTATATATATATATATATATATATATACGTCTGAAAATCAGCTCAACATTTTCAGATCTGCACATTGGGAGTTCCCTCTCCGGGATCAGTCGAACCATCACTGTTTTGACATCTATGGCAACACCGCATGCACTACTTCCAGCGCCCTAGACCACGCGGCTACCTAGACTATATAAAAATATAGCTTTCGGTAACCGGGTGATACCTCCTCGTAGGTTTAATCTAGGGTTGTAACGCAGTACATGATGTATAGGTGCTCGTGCAGATCAGCTGTGTGTATGGCAGAGAAGAATCAATGTCTTTCGACAAGGGATGCCGCCACACAAAGTTATAATTTTTATATAGTTGTCTGAGTATGTGACAACTCTTCATACTATACCTGTCCAATGGATAATATACCCTTTTCAAGAAAACGTGGAATTGACTTTACGTATTGACTTCGTGCTAAAAATAGATCAGCCAATTTAACAATCAATTTAAATACAAGAGGTAAAATCCGAACTGACTTGTAATAAAGATGGATAATTAAAATTAAATGATTAAAACATATGATTTGTTATTCTCGTCTATATTTATTTGATCCCGGGTAATTTCAGTTAAAAAACTCTCAATTGAACAAAAGCAAACAATACAAAAATAAGGAACACTGTTGGCAAAAACTTTATTATGAAATATTGATCTGCTCTTTTTAGGTTGTATGAGACAGGATGTGTCAATTTCTAGTTCCACTAATTAGAATTTTATGCATGGTTGTTAGATTCATGTCGTTATTTTAAAATTTGTGAGGCAATTCATTTATCTATTAAAGCTACAAAAATATTATTTGGAAAACATGGAAAATAATAAAGTAAGTGAGAACCGAACCGTCAATCAAAAAGCGAACAATCCAAGGCCAATGGCAACACCAGAAACAAATAAACAGCTGCGCCAAGAGCGCATGATACGCCCGTCCCCACTTTAAAGCAAACTGATTAAATGATTCTTGAAATTAAAAACTCCATATGAACAAACATAACAAGGGACTTCTGATATGTATCAATTATTTCATCTAATGTTAAACAGTCAAAAATGTATATTGGTTTAGGGGAAGTAATGTCTTAAAATAAAAGAATATTATTAATGTGTAGACAGAAATTGCAATTTCATACTTTTTTGAAATAATCAAAGTCCCATAACTCTGGAACAAAAAATCCGACGACGAAATAAAACAATAGGAAGCTTTCTTCCATCATACCCAACAATCCTGCAAAGTTTCAAGAAAAATGTTCAAAGCGTTCTCTAGTTAGAGTACGACATGTGGACGAAAACTGCAATTTCAAGCTTTTTTGAAGTAATCAAAGTCCCATAACTCTGGAACGAAAAATCCGACGACAAAATAAAACAATAGGGAGCTTTCTTCCGTCATATCCAACAATCCTGCAAAGTTTCAAGAAAAATGTTCAAAGCGTTCTCTAGTTAGAGTACGACGTGTGGACGGACGGACAGACGGACAGACGGACGGACGGACGGACACCGGTATACCATAATACGTCCCGTCAAAGACGGGCGTATAAAAAGGGGAAAAAACAGAGACAAAACATGGGTACGGCACAGAAAAGAAAAATGAAGACACACACACACACAAAGATGAACAACACGGACCCAATAAAAAAACCATGGGTGAGATCAGGTGCACCGGTAGAGTTAGGATCTCCTGCTTCTTATAAGACACCCGCCGTGTTGAACATGTCAAATCCGGTAGTAAAGTCAAATCCGGTAGAGAAAACAACAGTTTAGCTTTAAAGGGAACTGTTGTCATCTGGGAAACAGATATCCCATAGCGGTCCACAAGATGGTGATGTCAGCCGTAAAACTTCT
>MJUU01010069.1:20435-55785 GCA_002080025.1 Modiolus philippinarum | reverse complement strand
TACCAAGTCATGACATGTAGTTCATTTGATCTAGACGTGCATCTGTAAAAATGTACCTGAACTTTTAATTTTCCATATTTTAGAGGTTCACCGAGTCATAGCTAATTTGTTTATCTGGAACTCTTTTAAAACTTTTTAAAGACTTTTTAAAGTTAGATTTCAAACACACTTTCATGTTGTTTACTTTATTAACTGTTAATCCGCCACTCAAAACTGTTACTCCCATTCCCTTCAAAGATCTTCCAACCCAACTGTTTGGATAATCTAAACGTACATCTAATGATTGATTTTACAGTTTTCAAGAGGTGGATCGATTCCAAAACATCTCATTTGTTAATTTATAACCCCATTTAATACTAATTTAAACGACAACTCCGATTTCAACCATACGTTCAGAAAACATTGTTCGCCTGATCTAATTTGTGACCAAAAAACTTCACTGGAATTTTTATTTAAGGATTCAAAAGATTTTCACCTTGAGCAAAACATAGCTCATTTTTTACATGATTTTAATGTTGATTTGCAAGTTCATTCAGGAAACTGCTTAAATTTTGACTTAAAAAACGCAAATTACAGAAACGGTCGTGTTTGTGTTTGTGTGTTCCTGACAAAAGACAGAGGAAAAATGAAAGGATATGGAGTGAATGTACATGTGACAAAAAAAAAACGCATGTACAGGCACGCCAAAAATGGATTTATTCGATAAAATCCGCCGTCAAAATAGCGACGTCGTCGATAAAAGTTATGATTTTAGGCGTGATTTGAAAGATGAACATCTATTCAGCGATCTATACCACGAAAACGAACTCGGTGACCCTACAAAAAAAATTATATCAATAAAACAGAAATTTCTTTGGCAACATAATATAAATTTTTCAGAAAAATTGTAGGATATAGTTTGAAACGACGATAATTTAAAGTGAAAATTATTTTGCGTTTATTCTAAAGCAAATTTATAACGTTCACCGGTAGGGGCGCTTATTTACGTACCTCTCACCTTGAGAAACTGAAGATTTTCCAGGACAAGAACAACTCAACTTTTATTAAATCCAATACGTTGGCTTCATATTTATATCATATTGGTTACTTGTTTTCTATCAGTTTTTACACATCTTTGAGTTTATGGTCTTCCAAATGTTTAGATTTTATCTGCACTGAAGAGACATAAGTTGTCGAAATGCGCATGCTGAAATTAAATTTACAGTAACTTCGGTATTTAGTTATTGGCATGTAAAAAAAGATAAAAGATGCTCTCCAATGATCGCCATTTTTCACTGTGAACACCATGAACACAAATTTATAAGGGGATGGGGATGGGGTGGGGGGCAATGATAATATTTTGTTCAAGTTGGCTGATAGATTTGAGAGAACTTTGTCTAAAATTAATCCATAACTTTGTGGCCTAATTGCATCATTATTTTCATACGTGCTGGTTTTTCTCCAGGCGTCATATTTACTAGGTATACCGTGCCTGGTGGATACGACACTTTTTTCATTTACTGAGGATACTTCGAATTTGCTCAGTAGTTTCTGAAAAGAAGATCTGTGAAAGTGTTTTCTGGTATTGCCTATGTTAAGCTATTCTATGCTGGCTGCTGCACACATCTTGAAGATAGTGAACCCAAAAACACCCTTTTAATTGGGTCGAATCATGGTCACTGTGGCCAAGTTTTATTCAGTAGTGTACAAAACAAGGTCTTGGGGTGCAAGTTAACACCAGGAGATTGGCCAGCAACTGCAAAGATAAGGCAAATCTCACTACACTTCAAGCTAGATGAGCTAAAAAGCTGAAGAGTCTATCAAGGGCCTGCATCACCCACATGGGCTATGGCAGTAAAAGACAGTCAAAATAGACTCAAAGCTGTTAATTGGTCTCATTTTCAAGCATGTGAGTAGGCCTTGATATTAAATGGCCCAATATTAAATCACGTTCCTTGCTCAAGTTGGAATCCTCTTGGAATTGATGTTGACACATTTTTCAGGGGTCCACTAAAGACAAATGTGGCAAAGTTTGGTTCCAATTAGTCAAGTTATTTCAGAGGAAAAGACTGTTGAATGTGTTTTCAAGTATGGTCCAATGTTCAACTAATCACCTTTGAAAAGGAAAGGACTGTTGGACACATTTGATAAAATGTACAACCAAGGGATTATGGTTCAAATTGGCTATGTGGCTTCAGGAGGAGATGTTTGTTTTCATAGGGTCAAATGCTAATATATGATCAACTAATAGCCATCTAGAATGTGATGTCACTAGCTGGACACATATTTCAGTGGGTCGCCTAAGGACAATTGTGGAGTTTTGTTCCAGTTTGAAAAGTAGTTTCATAGGAGATCTTTGAATGTATTTTCCTGTAATACCCTCTTGTTAAAATAAGTTCTCCGCTGGTAGCCTTTTTGTGCTGAGATACCGACTTGCGATACACATTCTTAATATGTACCGTTAAAGAACCATTTTTGTCATGCTTGGCTCCAATTGGCCCAGTGGTTTCATAGGAGAAGATCTTTGAATGAAAAGTTTGACATACAATGAATGCCAAGTGATGGCAAAAGCTCAGCAGGGCAATAGCTAGGTTATCTGAATGTGAAACCTTGTGCCTATACCAACCTAACCTTTGTACCAAAAATCAATAAACTCCAATTTGTAGTTGAGAAGTTTTCCAAATACATTAAAGTTTTTTGCTCTAAATATTTTGCAGTAAGATCTGTTCTTGCCGGCCACATCAAAATACAAAGAACTAAATCTTTATCACACATATTTCATTTACAAAATGTACAAATCAGCTGCTTTATGTTAGTCTCGCCTTCGACTTGCCTCTTACACAGTCTAACAGACATCTTTATAGGGTCTATGTCCCATGCTGAAGCCAACCATGGATTATAAGAACACCCGTTAAATACAATTTGTGAAAGAGACCATCAAAAGACCAGAGTCTGATTAAGTCTTCCACTTTCTTTTCATTTTTTTTGAGGAAAAGCTCCATGTTACCAACTAGTAGCCATATTGAATTATTGCAAAGGTCAACCAAGTGGCAAAACTTTCACTGAATCGAAGTCAAGATTTACATCCCAAGCCTACATTCTATTACCTTAAAAAGATTACACAGTTTATACATATCAAATGAAAAATGTTACAGTTGTATACAAGTTGTATTTTTAACGATCGCAGATCCGTTTAAGAATGTAAGCTTGGGGTATAAACTTTGACTTCTGTTCAGTAAAACTTTTGCCACTTGGTTGACCGTAGCAATAGTTGACCTACTACGACAACAATTTTTCAGACATTTTTTATTTTAAAAAATTGGGCTAATACTTTCAGGGATTAAATGGGGTCCAACCAATGTTAAACTAATAGTTTAAGAGATTCAATAGGGCCAACTGATCTATGTTCTATTTATTTGGGTCCAACCAATTTTAATCTATGTTCAATTTATCTAGCCATCTTGCAAGATACGACACCCAAGGATTATTATGGTTAAGCTTGGTTTCAATTAGCTTTGTCCTTTTATACAAGATTTCTCGATAAAAGGTTACCCTTAAAATTGGAAGACGGACACCAAAATGATGGAAAAAATCACCTTGCCTGCCAGTTCAGGTAAGAAAATAGAATTTCTTAACAATTGGTATTCATTCTCTTTCAGGTATCATACCACCAAAAGGAAATCCTTTCGACGGGTTGCATGTTAAAATAGTACAAAGATACATAGAGTATGAATAAATATGAATATTTTTTGGTTATTAAGAAGTATAATAAAACTGCAGACTGTTTGAAAGATGAACATCTTGGGTACCCCCAAAAATCATTATTTCATTTCTATAACTTGTAGTAAATTTGTTTTGATAAAAACAATGACATGACCATTTCACAGGGCAACAGTCTAAGTGAACGTTGAATTTTGCCAGTTGTTTACTTGAAGTGGAGTTCATTTTCTTATATAAAAACGAGTTGCCCTCAAAAAAAAATTTTTTGGAGGCTTATTATATCCAATTAATTAGGTTCGAAATTTTGCTTCATTTGAAAGCACAGTAAATATGTTATGATTCTCAGAAAATGACCCATTCAACAAAGACAAATAGGGCAAAATCAATGGTGGTATGTTACCTTTTTTACACTTTCATGGTGACCTCATGATGAAGAACAACATTATAAAGCGTTGTTTCATTCCTTTGTTTTACCATGTACATTTATTTCACCAGCTAAATTTTCTTTCAAAGCGCATCTGAACTTTTCTTGTAAGAATAATCCAAAATGATATAATTGTGGTACAGGAAAGGGCAAGTGCTTCATGCTAACCAATAACCTAAACAACGACGGTCACCTCTATTCTAGACGTTTGACAGACACTTAACTACGCAACTGTTGACGGAACATTACCTTGAGTTCTTAACTGAAAGAAATATGATTAAGGCAGAAATACAATAGGAAGAAGACGGGAAACGGGGGAATGTGTCAAAGAGACAACGAAGTCTTTATATATTACTATACAGAAACTCGCTTCTTACCAATGATAAAAGTGAACGCATATTAATCACTGTACAAACCATATTATTGATAATAAGCTCATGTTGTAGCGTTATTTTGTAATTGTATTGCATGTGTGTATGTTATTTCTGAATAAATATGTTTAAATGCAACCATAGATTATGAATCTCTTTCAATAAGAACAAAAATATCATTAAGGTGGCTTACTCGTCACGGTTTTGAATTTGTGTCCAATTTCGGAACTCCTCTGGTTTTGTCCAGTTCACTGGCTTAAAAAATTTTGTACACGGACCCCCACTTTTTATTTCATGAATATGTTCTATAGGTCAAATTAAGACACCTGACAAGTTTTTATAAAATTCTTGATATAACTTCTTATCTTTTAGACAAAAAATAATCCTAAAGTTAAGTAAAGGGAAAATCCAGAGAAATCAATTTCCCGCCAATTTTTTTTAATGTCTTGCATCTCGGTAAAAAGCACACGGACCTATATTTTTCTTTTTACCATTTCATTTAGTCTACAATGCTTAAGAAATTGAAATAGGTTTCAAGAAATCCTTGATATAAACAACATCAGGAGTGAGCCTCCTTAATTGGATTTCAAATTTGTAAGTTTCCTAAAAGTTCAAATACATCTTATGATGTTTTGGATTTCTACCTATCAATTAATATTGTATGTGTTCTTAAAGGTTTGTTTGAATAAATATTTTCACATAGTAAATTTCCTACTTTTGTTTCAAATTAAACTTGCAGCCATTTTTAGATTTTTTTTGTGATTTGAAAATCCATTTTCACTAATAAGATTTCAAACATATTTGATCCCAGATTTGGAATTTTAGTACATTTATATACTTCTGTAAGCCTCAAAGACCGCTTGTTGTTGGAATTCTACATTGAAACCATAGTGTTTAAGTTTCTGATTTCCGTTACATGCATGATGTTCTACCTTTAAACAATCCTCGCTTGAAGGTATCCTGCATCGTATTTTCAAAATCATCTAGATATTAAAGAGACCACTGATAAACGTCATACCTAGAACCTTTCCTTCAAATTGACAACTCAAGGAAACTTTAAATCAATTTGAGCAGTAAAAAAACCCACAACTCTAGCATATTGAGTCTACAATTTACAGATTATTCGATTTTGTCGTCTTTGAACAAAAAAAAATCAATGTAGGTGCCATCCATTCTTACAACCCTTCATGAAAGAGAAAAGCCAGTGAAATGTATCTAATATTTCATTCTAATAGAAAAGATTACTACATGAAAAGTAGATGTAATCGATCTCTGAGTTGTAATGTTGAATAGAGGTAATGTTATGTATAAAAAATAATAAAGGATATAATTTTTAGATCGTTTGAATTTTTTAAATAAACAATGACATGATGTGGAATAAAAGCACATAATACATTCTCTACAAACACCAAGTAATGAAACAACGCTTTTATTGTTGTTCTTCATCTTGAAATCATCATGAGGCTTTCAATAATGAGCTTTGATTAAACCACAAAATCAGTTCAAGACGGCCCCTTGTCCCAGATTATTATTATTCAAAGAGTAAATGACTTTGCAGCTCTTCTTACCTAGCTCACGAGCTGAAGCAATATTTCTTAACATACATCTAAAACCGAAGGATTAACTCCCTCCATCGTAGTTTTGTCCTTAGCTATATTTCATATTACTGATTATTGGGATTTCGTTTGGTTTTATGCATTTAAAACATTTTTTGAAATTATGGATTTCCTTTGTTTGGGTTAAAGTGCTGCTGATGAGGAATAAATTTCCGAAATGGCCATACAGCTCATTTAAATTATTGCAGTTGGAGTTAACATATGTGTTATGGTCTCATGTTCATTTACTCCATATTCTTTCGTAAAATATTTAATACAGGAGTTTGTCTTTTATTGCAGTGTGGAGTTGGTAAAACAATTCCCCGTGATATGTATGCTCTTCATTTTTCTTAGATATTGTGTACTTGTACATGAGATAATATCTCATGTGTATACTTTGTTCAATTACTATTATCTAAATTTATGTAAATTCTAAAACCGAAGAATTAACTCCCTCCATCGTAGTTTTGTCCTTAGCTATATTTCATATTACTGATCATTTAAAACATTTTTTGAAATTACGGATTTCATTTGTTTGGGTTATAGTGCTGCTGGTGAGGAATAAATTTCCGAAATGGCCATACAGCTCATTAAAATTATTGCAGTTGGAGTTAACACATGTGTTATGGTCTCATGTTCATTTACTCCATATCCTTTCATAAAATATTATATGGAATAAGGACTTGCTGTCTATTTTTTTTACATTAAATCCGAGAGGTTTATTTTTCGAACGAGTATACAGGTGTTTTCCTGAGACACCAAGGGCGTCGAGGGTTTTACCTGACAGGGTATAATAGTGTGGAAAAGGAAGACTTCTATGTAAATTCAAGAAAAAAGTTTGTAATTTCTCGTTGAACATGCTATAGAAATGTTGATTTCTGAACAATTCAAGTAATTGATTAAGCGAATGATTAGTTAAAGATTTAGGTCAAATTGGTAGTTTTTTAGCTGTATCAGGATAAAAACAAGGGTTTCAAACTTTCCCCTAAAAAGTAAAATAAGAGTAAACGGAAGAATGAGGGAAATAAAATTTAATTGTAACTAGAATTGGGGGAAAGTGGGAAAGAACCGAAAAATGTCTTATTATGAAATCCACATTGACTCTCGTTCTGGGTTATTTATACTGCATGGAGCTTCTAAGTAGAGTTTGACTACACTTGTTTGGGGTCAGGCTTTTAACCTGACTATCCGAGTAAAAAGGGTATACCCTATCAAACTCCTTGACAAGCGACCAGAAAAAAGTTTCGAAAAAATTTTTTTTTCGCTTTGAATGTCGATCATAAAAAATATACTGGTTTTAATAGAGGGTACTTCACGTCCTCACTGCATGACTACATATCTATCAATGATACTGTCCTTTATATAGAGGTTAATTGTTTGGCAGTGAAATGCAACTCAATAATATGTACAACGTAGAAACAATGTATTGTAATGTCATGTTTGTAATCGTTTGGTTTGAATGTAAAAATTATGTTTGGAGTGTTTAAAAACATCAAGATGCTTCAAGTGTCATACCTAATTATCTTTGTTAAAGGAAATATCTGCAGGTTAAAGATAAATTATTTGTAAAATTGACGTATTTTTTCCAGGTCAGTGATTCCCCCTGCCCATTTTATAGAATTCAAACGATAATTAAGACCAAAAAAGGAATGCCCGCTTCCCGCGTCCTACGGACCCCGCTTTAAAGAGGGTATTTATATAGGAAATCGCATCGGGGAATTCCACACTGCCTGTTCAGCACAGGTGCCCGCTTTATAGAGTTGCCTTTTAGTACATGTTTGACTGTATACACACCGGTTTACAATTTCATTTTATACCTTTTGACCTGTTGCTCACAAAAAGGCTGCTTGGACAAGGATATGCTACCCATATCTTGAAGTATTCAATACAGAGGTTTTACGGTCGGTATATGATTTTGTAGACCGCTATGGGATATTTGTCTCCTAGTTGAAAAAAAAAATCTTTCACTTTTCAGCTAAAGTTGTTTTTCCTCTACTGAGTTGACTTTATTACCAGAATTGACATGTTCAACACGACGGGTGTCCTATAAGAAGCAAAAGATGCCTACTCTACCGGTGCACCTGATATCTCACCCATGATTTTAATTTAGTCTGTGTTGTTAATTTGTGTAAGCGTGTCTTCATTTTTCTTTTCTGTGCCGTACTCATGTGTTGTCTTTGTTTCTTGGTGTTTCCTATTTTGCCATTGTCCTTCGATTATTCGTTTTTACTTATTTTTTCGTTTCTTACTTATTTGTAGACCATTACTCATCGTCAGGATAAGCCTGTGAAACTGTGAAAACACAAAGCTTTATCCGATGTCCTTCCGTCGTAAGCTTTTCAGGGAAAGATACTCTGTTTGATAATCACTTGACAAATCATGATATGCATATGCTCATAATAGTCCCTTTGAGATCAACTTTGATATTTCGAACGTAATCTAATACGGCAACTGGTTTTAATTTAAGTAGTAAGACAATAATATAATTTAAACCCAAAAACGTCTATAGTGTAACACCGTGTAAACGACAAAAAAAAAGATATATATGTTACAGTGAATTTGTAAAATCAGGGAATTTGTAAAATCACTGAAAATTCGGGGACTTTGTAAAATCACTTAATTGATCAGTGGGTTTTTAAAATTCCTAATTAAAACCAGGGATTTTACAAAATCACTGAAAAATGTTGATTTCCTGGTAATGTTTAGGTAATTTGTAAAATAATGTTTAGATATTTTACAACAAACAGAATGCTTAAAATATCTAACAGATTAAGTTAGATATATCAAATATTATAACTTTAAATAAAATAAAAAAATAAAATTTCAATATTTGTAATTAATATGACTGAATTATTCAGAATTTCAGAGAATTTTAAGTGTGATTCAATATGGAATCAATGTTAGGAGGAGCTGTTATCTTCTTCAAGCATGAAAGAGAGCGAAACAAAGTATAAAAGCATATATCCTGCCTCTAGTAAATTCCTGAGACGTCGATTGGTCAAACGACGTCACGTGCCGACCGTGTATATTCCATATCGAGTGACTGATTAATATACCGTCAGTGATCGCCATTACCCGGCGTCACTGTACGTTTTTAAATAGGTTTTTTGACAATTTACTGGACTCTCGACAGGATATAAACATTACACAGTATGTAAGTGACCTAATATGGTATATACACGGTCAATAAATTGAATATTGGGCTCGAGCTACGCTCTCGCCCAATATGAAATTTACTGACCGTGTATATACCATATTAGGTCACTTACAGACTGTGTAATATATAATATCTAGCTATCAACAGATACAGGACAAAACATGCAATTGCTATTATCTTGTACCAAAACGTTAACATGGGTCATCTTACACTGTACACACCGTTTAGTCCATAATAAATAAAAAATTCCTTAATGCCCTGATTTTTTTTCAATACCTTCCAAAAAGTTGATTTGATAGTCATATACTTCAAAATTTACAGCATTTTTTTCATAAATGATACAAAATAAAACATAAAATCCACCCGCCCGTTTACAGAAAGCTTAAAAAAATCTAGGATTTTTCTAAATGGCGTTATAAAATAAAATTTGTTAAAGAAAAATCAGTTTTCTAAAATAAATCATACAATCCTGGTATGGTTTAGGGAAATTACAAGAATGTGCAAATGCAATGAGAATGCATTGTGCACTAAATTTAAATCATCAATAATTTTTTTATGTGGAATTTCAATGAAATTTGATATGACGGTCTCTTGTACCCAGATACAGTAAATGCTAAGCCGGCTGGAATACGTGACTCAATTAAAAGCTCATTAATTAAGATGAATCCATGAAAATATTTGGTTGATTATGGGCCTTCCTGAACTTACTTTCGGACTACATTGATTTCTGTAGAGTTTTACTATTCAGGTTTATGACCAATAAAATAGCTGAATAACAGACTTTCATTTCTTTACAGAATGATAATCTCGGGTTTTCAAATTGCATTTGTCACATAAATTGCCTAATATTTTCCAATTTGGTCATAATTTACCCAATATGATTATTTTAATAAGTAAGGAATAGTCATCCTAAATTTTGAATTGTTTTAAATTCCTTTGTAAACCATGAGCTAGAATATTGCCTAAATAAAAATCATTCTGAGTTTAATTGTGCAAGTACAATATCTTTTTTTTCTTGGCGTGTATCTTTGTCCAAATTTTTGTAATATATTTCAAGTTTGTATTCCTATAATAATAAACTCTGTTAGTAAATTTATTTAAATACATCTACATCTTCCCCGACAAATTTTAACATTTTCCAGTCGAAATTCAAATAAATAGCCAAAGCAAAATGTTTTTGAAAAATCATAATTTTTGATCTACGAAGCTTTGACTACTTATTTCTTACGCTAGGTAAATTGAAAACCACACAAAAGTTAGTCTTGTTGAGCAACTATAGCACTATTCATTTGGAATGTTTCAAAAGTCAAAAAGTATTAGTCTAACTGAAAAGTGGCAATTGTCGTGCGCTTTTAACTTTAATGACCAATGTTATAATATTTTTTTTGTAGTCATCTTATTATGTTTTCGCTTTCTTCGAATGTATTAGGTTAATATATTTTTATTCCTGAAAAGCTACTTCTGATTGCACTGTTGCTTTCTATGTACTTTCCACCATTGAAGTTCCCTATACGTACATAGACAATGTCTCCTTCCTCCAGTTGCAAAGGTGTTGCGGTAGTGACATGGTTTCTGTCTGAATGGTCAAAAGAATCTGGAAATCCAATATCTACAACAGTTTTACCTTTTACCAATTCCATTACTGCGAAGGATCTATCGTGCACACCAGTTGAAACATGAAAAAGGTACAGTCCATCGTCTGGAGCAGTAAATATACCAGTATTTTCGTTATAGCCATTTCCAGTGTTCAAATTAACTTTAGAGTACACTAATCTTCTATGGAAAAGAGATAATTCTGTATCAATATTTCCACCGAGATATGCAAAGAAAGCAATAGGTGCATCTTTTGTCAAATCTGTAAGAAGAAAATATCTATATGATATTGGAGCTCCAATCTGACCCATTTATCATTACTGCTTGTTTTAGTTTCCAGAAATAAAACAGATCACCAGAGCATGAAAACCAAATATTCAAATTAGCTTCGTCTGTTGTAGAGGAGAGGTTAACATATGTTTTTTTCCTATTTGTCCTATTGTCTTTAAGATCTTTTCTTTGCTGTTGTGCTTTTTATCAGATCTTAAAGATATTAGCAATTCTGTACCTTTCATACAGCAGTCAAGTACAATTTGTTTTGTTTCCATTAATCAAAGCATTTAAAATTGGAAATCATGCAACATGAATTGCTAAACCTACTTTGTCATTTTTATTCTGAAGATATAACGAAAGGAAACCCTTTAAATTACATTTTAGATCACCTGGCTTAGGCAAGCGTTTGGAATGACTGTGCATCAGGTGCCCATCGTCCGTTTGTCATAAACTTTTGATTAGGAAATCTTATAGAAAATCGCTGAATTGATTTAAAACAAAATTTGCATGTATGTTACCACTCAGTATTGCTACTTTCGTGTCATACAAAGTGCGAGTAAAATTGAATCGTATAGAAAATGCACACAAACATTTGAATAAACCCCCGAACGGATTTAAAATAAAAACACTCTCGAGGTTGCCCGCCGGGTGTAAGGTTGAATTTTGATCCCGTTAAAAAATGACCTTTTGATCGTTTATTTTTTTTATCCAAAAGCCGTTGAATTTTGACCAGCTCAATATTCAACGGACTAATTGTCAGATTTAAAGGTCTATTTCTTCAATTTTAAAACCCTTGCGTTGAATACTGACCGTCTTGGAAAAATGACCACTCCAAAAAAACATATTCATATAAGAAATACAAAACTGGAAGTGTAAACAATCTTAAAGTTTATTCAGGATGTGCAAGTCTCAAATTCAAGTTAGGAATTCTATATGGGAACTCATTTGGGAGACGTTTGTGTTTGCAAACAATACACGGATATCTCTTGATCGTTTTGTCAATCTGGTAGCAATTTCTGCTCCTTTCACGTTGCAACTTTTCAAGCGTGTCGATTTCTCTTTCTATACACCCATCCCTTATAATCATACTAGTACTTGAGATGCATATTCTAGAAATCGTAATAAAAGGTAAAATATTATACAAACTTTTTATAATGATTTCCAGAAATATGCAAACTATGAACAAAATATATCAAAGATTTTCAAATTATTCCCTCATATTCACACTTTAAACGTTGAAAAATGTCAATGGAGTCAATTTTCAACGCTGGTCATTTTCAACATTAAAGATTGATTCCCGGTAGAAATAATACGCTGGTCATCTTCATACCACAAGAACTGACATAATATGTACGATTTTTATTGATAAATGAAATTATACTTGTATTTTATATCAAAAATGAGTCAAATAATAAAGACTTGCGTCAAGTCACATTTTTATTTAAGATGTGTATATTTTAGGACGCTTATCGATACAGTTTCACTTGTCCGTCCCTCAGTATGTCCGTTCGGTTGTCAATATTTTTTGTCCAATATTTATTTGCTTGTATCAGCGGGAAGAATTTTAAGTTTTGTTTGTGGCTTAAAAATATCGAGTTGTATCGTATGAGCGGGTGCAAACACTTCATGTGGAGATGATTTGATAAAAGAATTTCATTCAGAAGTTTCACCAGTTATTTCTCTGATCGTATACATATACAACGGTTTCAAAAATTGTAAACTTTATATCTAAAAAAATATAATAATTTCCAAAAATATGCAAACTATGAACAAAACCAATGATAGATTCTCAAATTATTTCCACACATACACACTTTCCGTCTCGTTTTTATACGCCCGTCTAATGACGGACGTATTATGGTATACCAATGTCCGATTGTCCGTCCGTCCGTCCGTCTGTCCGTCCGTCCGTCCGTCTGTCTGTCTGTCTGTCTGTCCGTCCGTTTCATATGTCGCGCTCTAACGCAATAACCCTTTGGTCGATTCACTTCAAACTTTGTAGAGGTATTAAGTATGATGGGCTCACGATCTGTATACTTTTTCGTGAAAATTTGAATTTTCTTGTTGGAGTTATTGGACTTTATTAGTCAATTTTAAGGCAATTTTTTTATATGTCGCGCTCTAACTAGACAACCCTTTGGTTGATTCACTTCAAACTTTGTAGAGGTATTGGGTATGATGGTCTCACGATCTGTATACTTTTTCGTGAAAATTCGATTTTTCTTGTAGAAGTTATGGGACTTTAATTGTCAATTTTAGGGCAATTTTTTACATGTCACGATCTAACTTGACAAATCTTACACCAATTCACTTCAAACTTTGGAAAGATATTGGGTATGATGGCCTCATGATCTGTATACTTTTTCGTGAAATTTTGATTTTTCTTGCAAGAGTTAGGGAACTTTATTTATGAATTCTAAGGCAATTTTTCACATGTTGTGTTCTAACTTTACAAACCTATGGCTAGTTCACTTCAAACTTTGTACAGGTATTGGATATGATGGTCTGTATACTTTTCGTGAAATTTCGATTTTTCTTGGAAGAGTTATGGGACTTTATTTTTCAAATTTAAGGCAATTTTATACATAATGCACTCTAACTGATTAATAGTTTGATCAGCTCACTTCAAACTTTGCAGATTGATTTATTAAAGAGATATCATGCTTAATTAGGCAGTTATAGGTGTATTCTAAATTGAGAACCACATCCTTTAATCACTTAAAGTTTTCAAGCGGTGACGACGGGCGTATCATGCGACTTGACGCAGCTGTGTAATAGCTTACTTGACCCAAGGGTCAGTGTGAGCTATTGCCATCACTTAGCGCCCGTCGTCCGTCCGATTACTTTTACATTTTTCTTCTCTGAAGTTAATTAAACCAAACTGCAAAGGAATGATGTATTGAAGGTCTTTTCAAAGATTGCTCATTTTGTTCCAATCCTACAAAAACATAACTGGCAGAGCGGGACTAAGGTTTAAAATTGGACCCTATGGAAAAATCGAATTTTCATCTTCTGCAAATTCATTAAAAAAGCTTACAAGAATGATGTAGGGATATTGCTCATTTTGTTCTGATCGAAAAAAAAGGACTATGAAACTTACTTTGACATTGGACTCTATGTTAAAACATCTTTTCATCCTCTGCTCTGAAACTATTGAAGCAAATTTAAATTGCATTGTAATGACAAAGGCAAGGGCCTTAATAGAAACTGCGTATGTCTGTATGATGTGACAAAAAATAGCCGCCAGTAGGTCTTGAATCTATGGGGAAAATATTATGTTCAACATCTGCGCTGAAAAAAATTAAGCAAATTTAACTTAACTGTACTGGTATGACAGAGTGTAGGACCTTTACGAAAATTGCTCATTTCATTTAAATCCAACAAATAACATGGCTGCCATATCATAAAATAACATTTGCCTATTTGTTCATCTTTTTTTGAAATAATCTCAAAGCAATTCAATCTACCAAACTTTACATGGAAGTTGTATGGTAGGTCCTTGAAATAATTGCTCATTTTATTCCGATCTGACAAAGAAAAAAAAACAAAAACAAAAAACAAAAACAAAAACAAAAACATGGCAGCTGCACAGAAAAAGGTTAACATTGTACCCGTAGGTTACATCATCAGCTATGAAGCTACTGAACCAAATTTTTCTAAACTACTGGAATGATGTACGGAATGTCCTTTTCAATGATTGCTCATTTCGTTTCCATTTGACAAAAGACATGGCCACCAGCACAGAGCATCAAAAAACCTGCTATTTAGCATTTTGTCAGCTGAGCGCTAGATAGAGCCTCAGTTTCTGAGCCATTAGTTCAATTTTATAACAAAAATAACAAAATGGGGTAAGTTTTCATCGATGAACGATGACAGCAGTTTTAACATAACCTTGATAAGTTTGTGTCATTTACAACAAACAGCATGATTACATCTTTCTCTTTTTAAGCTTACCTTGCTACCGTCTTCTCTCCGTCCATCTTTTTCTTTAAAGAATCTTTTCTAGAGATCAACTGAATGGATTGGAACAACATTTTGCATGAAATATTCTTATGAATGCAATATCTGTCTTGAGTATTGTCATCCAACATGACCGCCATTATTTAACATTGAACTCTATGGAAAGCAAATTCAAAGATCTTTTTGACGGAAACAACTAGTTAGAACCAAACTTATTCACAATGTATCATAGATAGTTCCCTTCAAACTTTGTGTCCTGCAGGTCTGCACCATTATCCAAGATGGACACTATTGGGGAAGGACTGCTATCAATAATAATCTCTTCTAAAACCATTTATGCCAGTTTGAGATGAACTTAACAGCTATTTCAATTTTAAATTGTGTCCTGCAGAAGTGCGAATCCACTCATTATTCAAGATGGTGGCCAGAATAGAGAAAACTAGATGTTGTCGGAAACGACAGCTATCCCCTCACTCCCTGTTTGACACAGAAAACAGTTCTTATACACCCTCGGCATAATTTTTTTTTAATTATTTTTTAAATCATCTATTGATAGTCATTGTTACTAAAAGAATTCTAGGATATATTTGGTTGCTAAGTAGAATTCAAAAAAATAAGTGGTCTTTGAGACTTTCAGGAAATTTACCAAGATTGGAATCAATATTTTTGAAATCCAGTTGATGAAAATGTTATTCCTAAACTAAACAAACAATTAAGTAGGTTTGCTAGGTAGAATTCCAAAAAAATAAGTGGTCTTTGAGACTTTCAGGAAATTAACCGAAATTGGAACCGCCTTTCAGAATCCTAAGTTTTCAGAATTTTGATTTTTACCAAACACTTGTCAGAAGATAAGATAATATGCCAAAATTTAAGAAAAAATATGTGTCTTTGAGATTTTCAGGAAATTTACCAAAGTTGGAACCGGAACCAAAATTCCAAAAGCTTATTGCAAATCTATAGACTATATGCAACAATTCTGCATAAAGATTTGATCCCTAAATCCAAAAATGTAGGAGGAGTTTGCGTCACATGCCACATGTGTCTAATCCACATCTTTGGGTCTTTGTTAAAATTGACATCATGGGGCCTCTTGTTTGCACCAAGACCAATATCAAAAATCCGAAAGCTTATTGCGCATCTACAGACTATATGCAACAATTCTATAACAAAATTAAATCCCTAAATCCATAAATGTAGGAGGAATTTTGTGTCACATGCCACATGTGTAAAAATTGACATCATGGGGCCTCTTGTTTGCACCAAGACCAATATCAAAAATCCGAAAGCTTTTTGCGCATCTGCAGACTATATGCAACAATTCTACAACAAAATTAAATCCGTAAATCCAAAAATGTAGTAGGAGTTTGAGTCACAAGAAAAGAGTGACGGACGGACGGACGGACGGACAGACGGAGGGTGTAACATTATCCCCGAACTTTCTTCGAAAGTGCGGGGATAATAATTTAACATTGGATCCTTTAACATAAACGTTTCTTAACATAGTCTGAAAATGAGACTCTTTAACATATAGAGGTTTTATTGACTGTTCTTATCAGCCATGGTCCAGGTGAGCGATGCAGGCTCTTGAGAGCCACCTGTGTTTTGTGTCGCCTGCTGTTAGCAGAGTCGACACATAGGGATTATTATATCCGTCGTCTTAAGTTGTCGTCCTGGTCGCCCTGTATCGTCTGTCGTTTTTTTTTGTGTATATATCAGCAACTCCTTCAAAATTGCTGGTCCGATTCTAACCAAACGCTCAGGATATGTCGTTCGCTTGATGTAGTTATGCACTTGATACTAAGAATTTTGGTTTTTCATATTTAAAAAGGTTTACGGAATAGCTCATTTGTTAATATCGTTTGTTAAATCACAACTCCATCATAACTATAAGTCAGATTCCAACTAAACTTTCAGTATATGTTGTTTATCAGATCTGGTTATGCACATCATACTTTAAATTTTGTTTTTCAAGATTTTAGAGGTTTGCCAAGCCAACATAGCTCTTTTGTTTATTCAGTTTGATAATCTTAATAAGTCCTTCAAAAAATATAATTGATATGCTAAACAAATTTGCAGGATATGTTTTTACTTACTGCGCCAAAAATGGCTCTTCTCTATTGCAGGCGACACAACTGTTCCAAGGAACACCCGTCAATTTTTTATTGTGTATATTTAAACGATGTTATGCACCAGTTTTCACGTTTTTTTTTTGTTTTTTTTTTGTTTTTGTTTTTTTTGTTGTTGTTGTTTTTTTATTATTATAAATAGCAGTTTTAACACATTTAGATAATAAATGAGGCTTAGAAACGGGGGTTATATAAACAATAGAAGTAACAAGTCAGGAACGACAGCTAATCTCTCGCGAATTTCTTTTTTGTTTGAATAAGTCTGTTTCGGACTACTAAACAATCAACAGCTGAAAACACCCTTGAAGATGCATATTTGTATTGTAAACCATGGACAAACTTTAACATAGGTTACTCATGCATGAAATATAGGTTTAGGTGACATAATTTTTAAAAAGATCCTTGTGACATTTCATCATGCTTCCACTGAAAAAGACCTTTCCTCTACCTGCTATAGTATCTCAGATCTTGACTTCAACTCTAATTTTTCCTGAGTAATTTATGCATAAAATGTGGGTCGAAGTGACCTTTTTGTTATCATGAACCTCATGACTACCAAAGACGCATTCACTTTTCTAGTATCTCAGATCTTGACTTGAACAAAAGCTTAAATCTGTGTCACTCATGCATGAAATGTATGTCGAGGTAAGCACCCCACCCACTGTGGACAAAATCTCATTTATCTAATACTTAAGATTCAAAAGATATATGAGGACGTTAACTTTGTTACGGATTGATGAATGGACATTAGGCAAGTACAAGTCGACAAACAATACCATGAACTTAAAATTTATATCTTGTTTATTTATTCATATACAAATTCATTTAAATTAATTACTTCCGAAGAAGTGAGTTAATAAATATAGTTTACAAAGTGTTTTGACTGTTTACATTTAATTTTTAGAGCGTTGAAAAATGACCCGATTCTAGGTCAGTATTTGATGAAAAAGGTCAGAATTCAATGGAATTGGTCACAATTCAATGGGTTTGGGATCAATTTTCAACGTTGAAAAACGACCGAAAGGTCAATTTTCAACGGGGTCATAATTCAACCTTACACCGGCTTGAAAACTTAATTCAACTTAACAAAATATTGTGCATATACAAAGAAAGATCTTTTATGGAACCACTTAATTAATTCAAAACAATCATGGTATGCATGTTACATGTATAATTACAATTTATGAATAGTTGATTAAAATCACACTAAGCATGATTGTAACCTATGTGCGACAGCGATCGCTCATTAAAAATTCTTGCCATCAGGGTACTCAGTTAAGAACTGGACTCTTTAGGAAATGCTCTAGATAATCTAGAGAACCCCCGAGGGGTTTTACCCCAAAAGCTACTCGAATGTTACAATGAATTTTGTAAATTGGTGCCAATTCGTCATTCAAAATGACTACAATAAGGGAACTTGTTTTACACGGAATCATATGAAAATAAACGCAAGTTCTTTTTTTGAGCATGAAAATGTAGTTAAAGCGTAAACAAGGCATGAAAGTTCATCTTTAAGTCCTGGTTTATAAGAAGTAGGGGCAGTAAGGGCCTTATTTGGCCTGAAAAATAATTTTGGTTGAATTCATAAAATTTTCTCATTGAAATATTATATGGGTATGGATTTTCAGTAAACAGTAACATTTCTCAAACATTGATGTATCATTACTGAATTTTTGAGTGTAGATGAAAGAACAAATTGAAGATTTTGTCAAAAAATGACAAATTTGACAAATTTTTACTACTTTTCTGCATAGGAAATATAGAGCACATGCAAGAACCACAAAAATATTTATATGAGAGGTTCAGTTCATGTATACCAATAAGTTGATAAATCATCAAATTGGATCTTGAATGTGCTCGATATTTCCGGTTAGGAAAACTGTTCGAATATCTGCCAAATTCGGTCTATTTCTATAAAAATGCTCAAAAGTAACCTTTCATGACGTCATAACTGTACCTTTTGTGACATCATTCGTTCTAACTTTTTTATTTTTTCTGGGAATGATATTTCAACTTTGAAACGAACGTGAAAGATAATCATGAGGGGCAACTTAGAAATTCACTGGAATCTTGGGCCAAATCAACCCCTTATCGCACTTTGTCCACGATATGTATTCAAAATGGTCGGAAACGCGTTACTTAGTCAACATTGAGCCCCATTTGGCAATGCAGTCAGAAATCTTAGACTGAATAAAATATGGCATGAGTGTTCCGTATGAAATTTTGAACATGCGTTGTTACTTTGAGCTGCGATTTAAGATGGCTGCCATCATTGGATTCTATGGAAATCGAAACAGATGTTTACTAAACATGGATGATGAAATCGTGTCAAAATTTTGTCAGTTTGGCGCTGATCTGAATCATCCAATATTGCTGTGGAGAGAACATATGTTAACAAAGGATCCTATCGGAGAACATTCAATTTTATTTTTTTTCTGATACCATTTGATCAATTGAAACTCAACATTGGGAGTAACCAGCTGCAGGTGTGCGATTACAGATTATTATACCTTCGCAATATTTTTCTATGTAAAATTCATAATCATAAAAAGTATATTTCTTCCCGTTGTCCAGTAAAAAACTTTTTACCGGTGAATAGTCAAAAGACCGGACTATTCAGTGAAAAGCATTATGATGAATTTTCGCGGACTTTTTAAATAGCGACGTTCATTGGTCAATGGGCGTGTCAGTTCCAAATGAGTAACATTTATTTACTGGCTATTCGAACAATGGCAAGTTGAAGGTTCCCCTCGACACGAACTATTTCCCTCCGCTTCGCGTCGGGAAATATTTATCTCTCGGGGAACCATAAACTTGCCATTATTCTCATAGCCGGTAAATAACTGTATGAAATATGAAGCTTGTAGTTTAATAAAGTCATTGTTATAATTTAGCCCTTGATATAACATGAAGTGTGCAATGTGTACTGTAGATTGATATCATTATTTTTATAAATATGTTGTGAAAATTAGAGATAAATATATCAGTTTATCAATATTCCAAATGCACAAAACATAAATTTGCTACAAACAAATGTACTATAACTTTAAATCACCCAGCAAGATTGATTTTCACAATGAATGTAATAAAGTAAAGATAACATTTTATAAAGTAAATATTTGAATTAACTGAGATATAATATTATAATCATCATTTGGCCCTTGAAAAGTTACACAATTTTTGCAGTCAAAACTCAACTTAAACAAGAAAAGATATGAGCAAACCCATATCCAAGGATACTCGATTGTTGATTATTTGTTCACATACCTGTACAATTTTGAAAAGGGCCATTTTCAAACAAAACAATAAACAAAGAAAAAAAAAACGAAAAAGATGCATATACGTTTATGATTTTATTTCACTTTAATAGGGTTCGTTTCTTTGTATTCTTCCGGGATCACCATTAGCCCTTACTGTTTCTTAGCAATAAGGAAAATGGGGGGGGGGGGGGTTAAATTGCACATGTACTAGATAATAAAGTTATTTTTTATTTAATTTTAATTGAATTTTATGCCTGTCAACATCTTCTAATACAAACATTAATTGGACAGATATTTGCGAGCATTTTGGTCTTTTCTATTTCAGTTTTGATTTGCTGGTTTTTTTTTTCGTTTTTTTTTCACAATTCTAATTACTATTAAGACTTTTTTTCAAATCTTAGCGTGAACTGATGCTATACGGAAAGACATGGCCATATCTTTTATTTCCAAAATAATTGATATATAATGAAATATTTCCGCTCAAACAATGTTGTTATAAGTAATTGATTCACAAATATACTATCGTAGCTAGACATAGATGACACAATTAATCAGTAAATAAAATCGTTTATGCTATTTATAACTTGTTAACAACAATAGATCATGTATGTCCGCCTGATACTGAGAAAACGGTGGTGTATGAATATTTGTAGTAGTAACTATCAAAACATTAACAAATCGCTTCAAATCATTAGTAAAAATAGAACTCTTAAATTATTTGTTTTCAGGTAATTGATCTAGGGTGAGTTAAACTGATAATAAGTCGCCAAATACCGAACTATTTCCTACGCCATGACATTGTGATCTGTACCCAAAAACAAATATATATCTTGAATAGATAGTACGCATTGATCGAGTATATATGAAAAAAAGAATTTAAAAAAATTCCACCCTTTCTAAAAAAATATATATAATAAGAATAACAAATTGCACTACAGCCTACATAAACAATGAAAGGATATTGAGTAAATGTACATGAGACAAAGTTTGTACAAATACATGGTAAAAACATGCCAAGGAACAACGCTTTTATTGTTGTTCTTCATCTTGAAGTCACCATGAGCTAGGCCTTCAACAATGAGCTTTGCCCATACCTCAAAGTACGTTAAAGACAACCCCAGCACTATAATGACTTAATTCTCTGGTCGCTTTTCGTCAGAAATCTCCCATTGAGTCGTTCAAAGAGTCAAAAGTCAATGATATCTCGAGATACAGAACTGATGCCGGGAAAGGTGTAATAATAATTTTTTAAATGTACTTGTTTACCTTGTCTCAGTTTATTTACTTCCTCGTTACATCTGACCTCTGCTTTAACCAGTTTTCTATCCAACTCCTCATTGTAATTCAAAATTTTTCGTTCAGCTTCATATACATAAAATGCCATCATTAAAACCATGAATGACATCAATAGGAGTGCCAGTGAAATACTGTTGTTCATTATGTAAGTAATAAACGTAATCTGTACGCGATTTGTTTATCGGCACATGAGTTCCTAACTTTGTTTTGTCGCTGTTTTTTTTTTTTTGGTCCTGCTATGTAGATCCTGGTTTTTATTTCTTCCTGTGCAACAAAAATGCCAAAAAATGTATGTGATTGACAATGCAAGAACTATACACGAAATTAAAAGGACGAAATATATGAACAAGATGAATGATAGGATATGGAGCGAATGCACATGAGACAAGGTCTCTACAAATACATGGTAAAAACAAGCAAAGGAACGACGTTTTTTTTTTTGTTTTTTTTTGCTGTTCTTCATCTTTAAGTCATCATGAGGTCTTCAACAATGAGCTTTGCACATACCTCATTGTAAGTTCAAAACGGCCCCTAGCACACCGATTTATTTTTCTGGTCATGGATGCGGGATTAAGCCTAAGGATGATGTCTGTTTTACATAAGGATTAAAAGCCATCAAAAACATTTTGATCCGAAACTTTAAATCCATAGTTCTCAAGGACGAACACATGTCAGCCGTTTTCCAGGATTCGCCTTTGATTGCGGCCTTTAGAAAAGGGAAGAGTCTAAAACAGCAACTTGTCACTAGCTCTTTCAAGTGTGCTACTCCTCAAATTCCCTGTGAATTCAAGGGCACTAGAAAATGTAAGCGATCTCGCTGTCTGACTTGTAATTTTACTTGGGAAACAGATGAAGTAGTAGGACCGGCTAACGTTTTCAAGCTAAAAAATGGTTTCACCTGCACTACTAAAAACGTAGTGTATGCTGTTGGTTGCAAACTATGCCAGATGATCTATGTGGGCGAGACTTGTCGCAGATTAGGTGATCGCTTTGTCGAACAAAAACAGAGCGTCACCAATAGAAAAGATTGCCCCGTAGGTGAACACTTTCGGCGACCCAACCACAGCATACGTGACATGCATGTAACTGTCCTTTTACAAACTAGTGCGGGTGAGAAACAACGTCAGTTCCTTGAACAAAAAATTATCCATTTTCTCGGGACTGTTCGACCCTTTGGCATGAATGTTAAGAAACAGTCCATTTTATGATTTTACTTTTTTTTTGAAATTACACTTTTGCACAGTACAGTATACAAATGTTTTGTTTTCTTTTTAGATTAAGTTCAAGATTGAGCATGATTTTTACAGGTGATTTTCGTTACATGTTAGTCGGCAGTCTTCTCTTGTATCCTCCACACTCTTTTCCATTTTTCTGTCCCGGTTGCCCCTAGAAGGAAGCCGTACTGGCCGAAACGTTGGGCACAGTTTCCTTTTAACCCGTTTTCGATATTTTAGCTGTTTTTAGTGTGTATATTTTTGTTTAATTTTACTTTTTAATTGTGGCCTGCTTTACCATTTTTACTTTGTTTATTCACTATAAAAGACGATTTGTAAATCTGGTAGAGGATTTAGGTATTAGATGACAGTTTTGGAAATAGCATTTAAATGTCTTCCCTATCTAATTTATTAGTAAAGTATGACTTGTGGGTTCATGACTATTAAATCTGAGGAAAAGTTATGTGCTGTTGTTGATTTTTAAAATTTCTGTTCAAAAAGAAAGTTGTAAGTAAAAATACCAGGTTTCGGCAAAGTACCAAAATACCGAAGTTGCAGAAAAAAACAGTAAATTCCGTTATGCTGTACATGTGTTTCAAGGAGTAACCTCTCATCAGCAGCATTTAAATCAAATAATATGGAAAACCATAATCAAAAAGTAGCCAAAAATTTCCCGGGATGGGATGTATTTCCACAGTGAATTTTTTATCCACCTATGTTGGTCTATCAAAGTTCCCATGCCTTGTTGGGAATCCTTGGCCCTATTAAGATCTTGCACTTTGAAAACATGGCCAATTTTGTGAAATTATGACAGATGTCTTCCAGATAGTAAACATTATAATTTTTTGAAAAATTACTGAAATACTACATCTTCCTTGAGGCAAAATTTAACACTTTTAGTGAAAATAACTGTCATCTGCCACCTAAAGATCGAGGAACACAGAAAATACATAACGGTGATAATTTTATAAAATAATTTTTTATAGATATCACTAGTAAAAAATGGACGTTTCTTAATGCAGTTCTCTTACTTTAACGGTGACCCATATTTTTATGATATAATATGATGTTTCAGATGTTTCAGAAGCATGCTAAGTATGA
Source organism: Modiolus philippinarum (assembly GCA_002080025.1). Taxonomy (NCBI): domain Eukaryota; kingdom Metazoa; phylum Mollusca; class Bivalvia; order Mytilida; family Modiolidae; genus Modiolus; species Modiolus philippinarum. The sequence goes on along the minus strand of MJUU01010069.1, from coordinate 31,716 downwards.
ACAAAATCTACAAGATATTTTTAAAGATATCAACTTATATGAAGTAATTCCCACTTAATTAAAGATATTTTCCTTTATTGTTTTTTGTTAAATAAACAAGTGTGGACCCAAATTGATGTCTCGCCTGTCCCTACTTGATCTCAAAAATGATGTGAAAACTTAAACTGACTTAATTGGAAAACTGAACATGTTCACTACACTGTGAAATTAGTGTAACTGACAAAAGCAAAATAACAGACTGTCATGTATCACCCAAAACCAAAATGCCCATTATCAGTCACCTATCACTCATACGTACTGAAAAACTAAACATATTCATTAGACCGTGGAAATAAGGTCAAGGCTAAAGCCAAATAGAAGTTCCATCTAAAACAAACATCATTGACACACCACTTATAGTTACTGAGAAAATGACCTAATCACAAAAACTTAACATGCTCACTGAGATCAAAGAAAAAGCCATATGACAGACTTTCATGTACAACTTAAGACCAACCTACATACCATATGTCATTGATCTTCCACTTATAGTTACAGAGAAATTAATCTAAGCACAAAAACTTATCATGTTCACAGGACGGTGAAATTGTAGTCACAAAGAAAAGCCATACAGCACTCTGCCATGTACCACCCAAGACCAACATATATACCAAATGTCAAGGACCGACCATTATAGTTACTGAGAAAATGACCTAATCACAAAAACTTAACATGAAAGTTTTACCAATCGCCGCTGACATCATACTTTGTATGGATATGTCTCGCTTTCCACGCCTTTCGTCACGGGCAAGACGAAAAACAGCAATTTACCCCTATGTTCTTTTTTTAGCAACAACACTTATGTTTTTTGGTATTCTGACTAATCGAACACAATTTTGAAATTGCATGATGCTTCAGGCCAAGTTTTGTTACAATTAGCTCAGCAGTTTCAGAGGAGATGACTTTTGAAATTGTTGACAGACTACAGACGCAAAGTGATGGCAAAAGCTTTCATGGAGTGTTAGGCTAGCTAGGTGAGCAAAAAACTTGGGTTTGGTTGTTGGATTGAGATTGCTTGGTGTATGCCTAGACTCCCAAGGCCATGTTGACTTCACTGCGTATCTTACAAATGTAATGCCAAAATCTGTACAATAATGCACTGTAGTTGGGTTCCTACCATAGACTGTATAAATAGTCAGCTTCAATTTTATTTATATAGATATACAATTTTTTGTATAGTATGGCAGTTTATATGAACACTGCCAAAAAAACTTCATCATTTTACATTAATATAAATTGATAACATGATTTTTTTTGCTAACATTTAGACTTTTTGTGTCGGTTTGGCCTTGTGAGTTCCGTCCCCTTTTTGCAAACTGAAAAATGCTCATATGCAATGGGACTCATCAGTAGGCAGTGCATATGAATTGTTTTCATGAATTTGATAAAATAAGTGGTCTGAAAAGTAGTTGGGAATGTGAATGGAATTATAAATGGTAACTGGGAATTATAAATACATAAAAGTAAAACAATATGAGGTAATGTTTGATAAATTGTTAACAACAAATGTACTTGGGCATATCAGTTTGCTTAATACTGTAATCAAAGTTATTATTGCAAACACTTTAATTTACGTTTTGTGCCTGATGGTCATCTTCGCAGTGATTAATTTTTTGCAATTTCCTATTTCTGCTGATGCATTTGCATAACGATTTATTTTTGTGATATCTTTTGCCCTTAAAAATTGCAAAAATACATTGCTTGCAAAAATTAGTTGGTTTACCTAGAAAAATATATCCACGCGAGATTGTCGCAGAATGTGATGTTTTACTGGCGTTTGGTACCCTAATTTTGCATTCAAAACAGCAATCAGAAAAATTATTGTGTGAAATTATCTCCCTTCATTCTACTAATCAATCAGCGGTTGAAACTATATTGAAGATGAAAATTGGCAATTTGGTATTGTAAACCATACACAAACTTTAAACTGAGTCACACGTGCATGAAAATTAGGTCAATATGACAAAACTTTTATCATTGACCTTGTGACCATCTAAGGTCCATTAGCTTAATAAAATATTATACCTAGTTCTTTATCTTAGATCCGTTGCAAACTTAATCCAGAGTCACTCATGTCTGAAAGTAAGATTAAAGTGAACTTAATTTCATCAGGAATTTTGTGACCATCAGATACACATTCACTGTCAAATGATTATTCCACTACCTGCTCTTGTGTATCAGATCTGGACCTAGACAACAACTGTAACCTGTATCACTCATGCATGAAATCAAGTTCAAAGTGACCCAAATTTTATCAAGAACCTCATGACTATGTAGAATCACAGATATCAGTGGAGGATCCAAGGGGAAAGGGGCAGGCCCCTTAGGTTTGAAAATATTCAAAATTCCTAGGGTTTAAAAAAATGGGTTTTGGACCCCTCTTAGAAAAAAAATGATGGCTGTTCCATGGAACACTTGTGTCGCCTGCACTAAAAAAGAGTCATTTTTGGCCCAGTGAACCTCTAGAATCTGTTAAATTAAAATTTTAAGTTCAAGAAGCATGTTTAGATTAGAAGAAAAACAAATCCTGCAAATTTGTTTAAAATATGAATTCTATTTTTGAAGGACTTATTCAGGTTAACAAAGCAAATTAACAAATGCGCTATTTTGGCTCAGTAAACCTCTAAAATCTGCAAAATTAAAATTTTAAGTACCAGGTGCGCAATTATATCAGGAGAACAACATATAATGAAAGTTTGGTTGGAATAGGACTTAAAGCTTTGAACGAGTTCAATATTAACAAACTGAATTAACAAATGAGCTATTTTGGCTCTGTGAACCTCTAAAATCTATAAAATCATACTTTTACGTATCTGATCGATGCAACAACAAAATCAGATGAACAACATATCCTGCAAGTTTGGTTGGAAACTGACTTGCAGTTATGATGGAGTTGTGGATTAACAAACCAAATTATCAAATGAGCTGTTTGGGCTCTGTTAACCTCTAAAATCTGTTAAACCAAATTTCTAAGTATCATGTGCACAACTACACCAGGTTAACGACCTATCCTGAAAGTTTGGTTGGAATCGGACCAGCAGCTTTGTTGAAGGAGTTGGGGATACAAAATCCAAATTAACAAATGAGCTATTTTGGCTCTGTGATCTTCTAAATTATGTAAAAACAAAATTCTAAGTATAAGATACACAACTGTACCCCTTCAATGGCATATCCTGAAAGTTTGGTTGTAATCTGACCAGCAGTTTTGAAGGAGTTGCGGATATAAAAACAAAATTCACAAATGAGCTATTTTGGCTCCGTGAACCTCTAAATTCTGTAAAAACAAAATTGTAAGTATCAGATGCACAACTACTCCAGGTGAATGACATATCCTGAAAGTTTTGTTGGAGTCGGACCAGCAGTTTTGAAGGAGTTGCGGATACAAAAACCGACAGACGACGCAAGACGAAGAAAAGTAATCCTTATGTCTCCTCTGCTTACAGCAATCGACACAAAAATTAAGGGTGTGACCAGCAAAGACTCAATGATAAAATATTATTTTATTCTTCTACTTTTTTCATGGGAGTGCCTTTGTTCTTAATGTTGTCTTTGTATTTACATGCACTGTAGCTGTTTCGCGTCCTTGTTTTGTCTTTGGTTTTCTCTGTTGCCGTTTTTTGCAATACCTTTGGACTTCGACTTTCGTGGTCATCGCCTCCCTTGTGCCTTTGGTATTCTACTGCCATTGCTCCTCTAGTATCTCAGATCTTGAAAAACTTAAACCTGAATAATTCATGTATGAAATATAGGTCAAGGTAACCCAATTTTTATGCCAACTTCAAGAACTTTCTAAGTTCTGAGCATCTGTAGACAAAGCTCATTCATCTATGACCTGTACTTCAAATTTACTTTAAAAACTGACAGATAGGCAGGGGATAAAAATGTAATGTTTTTATAAGGGCTCCAGTCAAGCAGACGTAGAAAATTTGTTTTGTACTTACGAAAGTTCAGATCTTAGTTAGCCAAGGGTTGCGATCTGCTCCTCTTAGAGAGGAGTGTATTGAAAAGCTTGGCTATCGAGGATTGAATACCGAGAAGTGGAAATGAACAATATTTTTTCGACATCAGCTTGACTTAATGGTCCTTGCTTGAGAGCTCATATTAGGAAAACACATCTGGGGAAAATCCAGGAGAGGTAATATACTTGTTCTTATTTCACCCAATGGTGTCTCACTAATAGGGAGACATGTGATTTACTGCATGGCTACATTGGATACACAATAATGTAAGGATAACAAAATACAGAAGTTACTGTTAATTTAGATTCTGCATATGCGCATTTCGACAACTTATGTCTCTTCAGTGCGGATAAAATGAAAACATTTGGAAATCCGTACACCACAAAAATGTGTAAATCTGATAGAGAACAAATTACCAATAAAGTCTAAATAGCAATGCCAAAATCAGCTAAGGACAGAGCTATGCGAGAGGGAGATACTCCATAGGTTTTAACAAAATTCCCAAAAATTTAGATATTGTAAGTTTTTAAATATAATCGGTTTTCGGGCCAGAACCCAAGTACTGGCTACTGGGTTGGTGAAAACCCTCGGGGACTAACAGTCCACCAGCAGTGGCATCGTCCCAGTGGTAATAAATAACAAAATACCGAAATTACTGTTAATTTGATTCTGCATATGCGCCGCATTTTGACAACTTATGTCTCTTCAGTGCAGATAAAATCAAAATATTTGGAAATCCGTACACCAAAAACAGGTTAATTTAAAAACAAATTAATGTTATACTTAGTTGTAAGTCTTCCATGGAAGACATGTGTCTCTTCTGTAATAACACAAAAAATATTCAAAAATCTGTCAAGCAGGAAGTGGGCATGCAAGAGATCCCAAACCCTCTTACACATTATAGGCGCCCATATACTGATACTCCATGCCAAATTGCAGAAGGCAGTGATATGTGGTTTCGTAGAAAAATGTGACACAAATTTTCAAGACTCGAAAAATATTCTAATTTCAGTCAAACAGGGAGTGGGCATGTCAGAGATTCAAAACTCTATTATACGGTATAGATCCCCATACTGATACTCCATACTAAATTACAGAAGGCTGGGATCTGTAGTTCCTGAGAAAAACGTGACAGAAATTTTCAAATCTCAAAAAATATTCTGGGCATGCGAGAGATCCAAAACTCTCTTACACGGTGTAGATCCCCATACTGATACTCCATGCCAAATTTCAGAAGGCTCCCATACATGGCTCCCGAGAAAACTGTGACAGAAATTTTTGTGACGCCGACGCAAGACGACGGATAGTGATCCCTATATGTCGCCACTTCGTGAACACAGGCGACACAATAATTATCAGTGGAAACAATGTACCAAAATTAAATGATAAAACACTGAAAGTTTAAAAAATTGATGATACTAAAGGTACATAAAAACATATTAACATGTTGGTTCCCCATTTCATTTCACATAAAATTCACACAGTCAGGTTACACTACCAGAAAGAGTGGTACCATGACAAATCATTGTGATAGACGTGTCCCACTCTGAGAGTGGATCTATATATCTTTTTTCCTATTTGAGATCATTTCTACTCTCTTTTGTATTAAGAGTGGTGTATTAAACCACTTAAAATGCAGAAAAAATCTCTTAAAGATAAAAAAGTTATTCAGTATCACTCTCAGAGTGGGACATGTCTTTCAAGGTGATTTGTCACGGTACCACTCTTTCTGTACTGTACTTCAATTTCTATATCACATAAAAATCTGATGTACAGTACAGCCAGAGACTTACCATAATAAATCACTGTGATAGACGTATCATTCTGCTTAGTGAAATGTGTATGTTTTATTTGCAGTTTGATCTATCAACATGTTTCCTTTTGTATTTAAAGTGATGCAATCCACTCTTTAACATGCAAAAGAAAAAATGTTGATAGATCAATCATGAAAAAAGATAGACATTTGAAATTTTAGAGTGATATGTCTATCACAGTGATTTATCATGGCAAGTCTCTGGCTGTACTGTAATTATTCAAAATTTGATTTTTCCACAACATTTTAAGGTTATTTGGAGACATATATTATATATGCCTCCAAAGTGTATTTAAAAAAATGAGTTTTGGGTCCCTCATAAGGAAAAATTAATGGTCCCCCTCCACCCTGCGCCATAAGCAGAAAGTATAGATCCGCCACTACATGTCGACCCTTAACAATAACCCATTAAAACCTTTTTTTTCCCATGTGTAGAGATTTTGTCTCATTTGCATTTACTCCATATCCCTTCATTGTTAATTCTGAAAAAGCCAGGTGTTAATGCATCTCATTAGAGCCACACTCATTATTAGTCTGACACTAATTAGTCCGACAAATATTGGTCTGACACTTACATGTACATGATGTATTAGTTTGACCTTTGTTATTCCAACAAAATTCAGTCACACAAAACTATCTCTACCATGTGCACTTGCGCAACAAAATAATACATATTACATGAGGAGAGGAGTGCAGTTTTAGCAATTTAAAATGCTTATTCTGAAAAAATGTCTGACATGTGATTTAAGATGCATGTATATGTTGCATATACATGTATGTTTTGTAGTATAGTCAGTGATAGCAGCTCAATTACATGTAGCTCTAGTTCTGTGTTGGTGGCCAAGTTTTTTGTCAAGTCTGAATGAAATTGGCAATTTTTGTGGAGCAACTCCCCAACATCATTCCTGTAAATAATGGCTGAATTTTCTTGAGCATTTTTAGAGATGATGATAAAAATATGATGTTAAACTATGTTCTGCAATGGTGATCATATGTTTTTGGATAGGAACAAATGAGCCATTTTTGCACAGGACATTCCACACAATATTTCTGTATAAAGATTGGTTAAATTTGGTCGAGTAATTTCAGAGGAGATAATAAAAATGTGGAAATGAACGACACAGGCCAAGTGATATCTTAAGCCTAGGTAATGGTCAGTATGAGCTAAAACATAGGCAAACAACGATTACAATGGTTGCCTAGTTATTGCATGTTGTCGCAGCAACCAAATTTTGCCTCAATGCTGATATATTATCGAAATTGCATGCATATGCATGGTTACCTGAGCTAACAGTGTACAGTTACTGAGCTATGAACTCGTTAAGTCATTCATGAGTTAACTGTAGGTTTAAGTGACCTAATTTTGTCTGAATGCTGAGCTACCATCACAGATGCATGCACATGCACATGCAAGATGATCCAACCATGTACAGTACCCGAGATCTGATACCTGATATGAACTTGAATGTAAGTCAGTCAAGTGGAACATGTAGGTCTAAGTGACCTAATTTTGCTGACCTACCATCAGTGATGCATGCATGCGCAAAGTAAGTTATTGTACCATGTACAGTGACCGAGATCTGAACTCGGACATAAATTTGAATGTAAGTCACTAAAGCGGAAAATGTAGGTCAAAGTGACCTGATTTTGCCTGAATGCTGACCTACCATCCGAGAAGCATGCATGTGCAAGGTTAGATGATCCTGCCATGTACAGTGACCCAAGATCTGAACTCAGACGTAAACTTGAATTAAGTCAGTAATGCAGAAAATGTAGGCCAAAGTGACCTAATTTTGCCTGGATGCTGACCTACCATCAGAGGTGCATGCATTCGGAAGTTTAGATGGTCCTACCATGTACAGTGACCAAGATCTGATCTCAGACTTAAACTTGAATGCAAGACAGTCAAGCAGAAAATGTAGATCAAAGTGACCAAATTTTGCCTGGATGCTAACCTACCATCAGAGATGCCTGCATGTGCAAGGTTAAATGATCCTCCCAGGTACAGTGACAGAGATCTGAACTCTGGACGTAAACTTGAATGCAAGTCACTCAAGCAGAAAATGTAGGCCAGAGTGACCTAATGTTGTCTGGATGCTGACCTACCATCAGAGATGCATGCAAATGCATGGTTAGATGGTCCTACCATGTACAGTAACCAAAATCTGAACTTGGACGTAAACTTAAAAGTAAGTCAGTCATGCGGAAAATGTAGGTCAAAGTGACCTAATTTTGCGTAGATGCTAAACTATCATCAGTGATGCATGCATGTGCAAGGTTGAATGATCCTACCATGTACAGTGACAGAGATCTGAACTCGGGGACATAAATTTGAATGCAAGTCACTCAAGCAGAAAATGTAGGCCAAAGTGACCTAATTCAGCCTGAATGCTGACCTACCATTAGAGATGCATGCATGTGTGCAAGGTTAGATGGTCCTACCATGTACAGTGACCAAGATCTGAACTCGAGACCTAAACTTGAATGTAAGTCAGTCAAGTGAAAAATGTAGGTCAAAGTGACCTAATTTTGCCTGAATGCTGACCTACAATCAGAGATGCATGCACGTGCAAGGTAGGATGATTGCACCATGTACAGTGACCGAGATCTGAACTCTGACATAAATTTGAATGTAAATCAATCAAGCGGAAAATGTAGGTCAAAGTGACCTAATTTTGCCTGGATGCTGAACTACCTTCAGAGATGCATGCATGTGCAAGGTTAGATGATCCTACCATGTACAGTGACTGAGATCTGAACTTGGACGTAAACTTGAATTAAGTAAGTTAAGTCATGCAGGAAATGTAGGCCAAAAATGACCTAATTTTGCCTGGATGCTGACCTACTATCACTGATCAGAGATGCATGCACATGCACAGTTAGATGATCATACTATGTATAGTTACTGAGATATGAACTTGGATGTAAATTTAAATTCAAGCCACTCAAGCGGAATATATAGGCCAGAGAGACCAAATTTTCTTGAGTCTGTGAGTCAACCCATGATGCAGATGCATGCAAAGTTTGATGACCCTACTCTGCATAGTTACCGAGATATATCAGGGTTCGATTTAAGCACTCTCCCGCTCTCCCGTGGCAAGTAAGATCTGCGCAGGGCAAGTTAAATTTGATGCTGACTTGTCCGCTTGTCTAGTTGAAATTATTTATCTTCGATTTTGAATTAAGAAGGTCAAGTTGATTACTGGAAGGGCAAGTAATATTTATTTGGAAACTTGCCCGACGGGCAAGTCGACAATTCGTTCCTTAATCATGCCCTGTATATACCAAAATGTGGATACGGACACAGATGAAGATGTGTTCGCGGACGCCTAGGGTACTCAAATCTCAAATAGTCCCCCTCAATTTCATTGAGGCGAACTAAAAAATAACTATGACTACGCAGAGTACCAAGCGATGGCTATCATACTTTTCAAATTTTACATTTTATTTTTGTAATTTAGAAATAATTTTCTGACCACCTGCATATAGTGCCCACATCTTACTATTTCATAATGCCAAGTTATCTAGATTATAGTGCCCTGTGGTTGTCTGTAGTTATTACATGTAACTTTTGTTATATATACAAACTGTATCTTTGTCGAAAATGGACGACACAGATTGTAAGAACACTTTGCCAGTTATCTTAATGTTTAGATGATCTCCCAATTGCATAACCAAAAGAAAACATACACAGACTTGGTACCCATAAACCGGTTTAACCCAACCACTGGCTTTTGCTAGTGCCGGTACCAAGTCCGGCTATCCCGAGTTCCTATCTTTATTTATGTTTGTCACTTGTTTTCATTATTGTTTTTCTGTTGCAGTTTGCTTGTAAATTGTGGCAAGTGATTGTAGTTCCTGGCCATTGTAGGTGTTTGCTGTTATCTTGTTTTTGTAATTTGGAGTTGTTCCATATCTAGCAATTAATTCTGCTCAAACCTCTGCTTTAGAGCCACCTTGAATTTACTATGAGGTCCATCTATGAGCAAAGCTCATTGTTTTAGACTGCATATAAGTTACTTCAAGATGAAGACAACAATAAAAGAGTTGTTCTATCCAAAAGGCATTACTTAGTAAGTTACAGTTGAGCTTTTCTTAAGTGCTGGTGTAAAACTGGTCCTATTGTTAAGTAGATCTGAGTATCGTGAGGAATCTCACGATACGATAAGTATCCTGATATCTGCTTGCGATACGATACTACCACGATACGTATCATGGTACTGTAAATCTTGTTTTCTTGACATAAATTCAGAAGATATCAAGACTATGAATTGCATTATACAATTGTTTTAATATTTGAGCCATGTATCTGTACGAAATTAGCAATAGACCTATAGACAATTTCTATCAAAATTGACCTTGGGCTACCTTTTCATTTTATTGCATAGACCTAATGTCTATTACAAATTTGTTCTGTAAGAAAAAAATATAGTGACTTGGTCTTTAGCATTTGGTCTGAGGTCTATGCAGGTTTACATCGTATATGATAGATTACATTTTAGTTTCAAACACTGTAATTGTCATTAAATATGAGTAATTATATCAATTTATAAGCCGTGGGAGCATTCACAATGACAACTTCGTTTATAGTGTTGTCACCTTTTATTTGTTGTCACTTTTATTTATATCTACGAGTTCCGCCACATTGGCGCAAATAAAACGCAGATCGGATCGGGTGCAGTTGTATAAAACAAAGCCGTTTTCGATATCGCAATTCAGGACCAACGATACGATACGGGAATCGTCGTCACTTTGGATCAATATAATAGATTCATCGATGAATCATTACCCCTCTATTGTCAAGGCAATACACAATTATCAGAATGACGCAGTTAAGTATACTGAACAATAAAAGAAACATACCATTCTTGTTGTTCAGTATACTTATCCGTGTCATTCTAATCATTGTGTATTGGCTTATAAATAGGATCAGTTTTACATGGAGAATTACATCCAAGTTTACAATGATCGCTATGAAAGTTGTGTTACTGTCATAAGGATACATCCATTCCTACCCTCAGTAAGCTACATATTAAGGAATCGATCAGCTAGCCGAGTTGATTTACTGGCTATTTACAATGTAACCATGGTAACTCTACCTAGCTAGATCCCAGATAAGCTGTCAGTGTGACAAAAACTTAAAGATTTTTGTCAGCTCAGTTCACTGTTTGTTGGCATGAGCAAAATGCATGGCCCTTTTTATTAATCACATTTCATTCATTACTTGTTAAACTGACAGTACTTTTGTAAAAAAGATGACTTACGTTGTTTATTCATATTTGGACATGTATATGTTTCCTTTCACATTTGATGACATTGTTGTTTTGTTTACGTGTAATTACCACAGAAGCCGACAAAAGGTTAAATGTAGGGATATATTTATTGAATGTATTCTATGCAATCATAGAGCTTTAAGACTGCAAACACAAATTTTCAAGAAAAGGGGGGGGGATCGAGTTGCATCAACTTT
>MJUU01010062.1:12897-28869 GCA_002080025.1 Modiolus philippinarum | reverse complement strand
TAGAAAATTTGCTTACATGTCTATGCTGATGTAATCTTAATTAACAATGCAGGGATATGGAGTAAATGCAAATGAGATAAAATCTCTACAAAAATATGTCATTTTGAAGTCACCATGAGGCCTTCTAGTCCTATAACATATGCCTTCGTATATTGTGCGACTTTTTATATTTGGACATTGATATGCATGTGCAAATGTAAGGCAAAATAGTATCCTGTGATATAAGCTCCAAATGGAACAAATGTTATTGACATATCTATGAGATTTATTCCGTCTGGAGATTATTTCACCAGGTGAGCAGTAAATACTTTCCAACTGGAGATTATTTCACCAGGTGAACTATGAAATATTTTCCTTTGGAACTTATTTCACGGCGGATACTATAAACCGTTACACATAGCAATGTCCAAACGGATATAAAAAGTCGCTCAACAAACAAAGCATATGGTATAGGACTAGAGGCCTTCAACAATGAGCTGTACTCATACCTCGTAGTAAGTTCGATACGACCCCTAGCACCGGTTTGAGCAGAATTCATTGCTGGATGTCGATTGACTTAACCCATGGATGCAGGATCGTCAGCTTAATTAACTTAACTGGCAAAATGTTCTTACAATCGCTGTCATCTTGTCTGTTGTATATATTTACTGCATCATTGAGTGTTTTAACTACTTCAATGCTACAAATAAATGAGAACTCTTGCAGACTACATGCACTTGTAACTGTGTCTTTATTCCACCACAATAACAATAAGCAATGATTTATTAATTGTGGACTATATCTAACGACCCTAGGTTATTTGATCCGCAATAAACAAAAAATACCACAAGGAATATCTTCCAATGAAATAAAGTGCACTAGACGCAGTATATCTATTTCCTCAACATAATCCAGAGGATATACACCAGGAATGAATTAACGCTTACTATAAACAAAAGAGCTCCTTTTGATTTTAAGAACATGGAAATGATCAGACATTTCCTGGATTTTGGGCAAGATCATCTGCCAACTCATGCAAGCTAATGAGGAACAAAATAACTTAACTGTTTTCTATTTAAATGCACGCTAGAGGTATGGAAATATCTGGCATCCGATGGAAGTCGGGAACAACCAAAATGATCTTGTTTTTAGGTTATGCGTTAGCACACTGTGTAAACGGTGTCCTCTATAAAATGTGCCTTTGTGTTCTTTGTTAGAAATTAAGAAGGCACAGTACACCATATAATATAGTGTCCATAGTGAAAATGTGCCTTCCTGTTCCAGGTAAAAAAAAACAGGAAGGCACATTTTATAGAGGACGCTGCTATTATCGAGAAAGCACAGTACACCGTTTACATAGTGGGTTATAGCTACATTTACACATAGGTGGCAGATCATGTTCAGAGTGAAAATATGAAACAATCAATATAAAAGAATATTGCGAAATTTAACTCCCTCCCAAAATTAAGGTGATTACAAGCAAGATATAACACATTTCGAAAACTTGAAGGTGCGGATAAAGAGGCGTGCGTATCCTAAAACCGTAAAAATATAAATTTTCAGGGTTAAAATCAGTGTTTTTACAATTAAAATTTGTCTGTAAATGAGCCTTGCTTTTGCTCGGCAATTGTTTTTCATTTTCACCCCTCTAACTTCAATTTCTTGCTGCACTACCGACTCCAATTCATATGCGGATGTTTGGATCTTTGCCTCTGATTTCAATGACAAGTAAATCTCATGATAACAAATGTTATGCTATGCTAAATTAATACAATGTATCTTGCCTCCGACTGTCTGTAACGAAAACAGTTATTACATTGCAGTCAATGGTGTTAAAGCGAGATTTTGTCTTTTTAAGTAAGCAATAATTGTAATTGTCACAAAAAGTACATGAAAATGGGGAAGGCTGTTAGACATGACACAGAAAAATGCTCAAGTTTAAATAAATCCCCTATACCGGGGAAAAGAGGAGTTGTTTTATAAGACCGTTAAATGTTCCCCTACCAGTGGACTGGGGAAGTTGAGAAACAAAATGACAGAATTTCATGACTGAAAGGACAATATTGTGACCCCCTTTGCAAAAGTCTTTTTACGTAAAATTAAAAGGTGTCATGAGCAGGATAAAAACAACAATTGGACCAGTATGGAGAAAAAATCATCCAATTTTATTTATTTGGAGTTTATTTCGTGTCAGTCAAATACATTTCCTCTTTTCAGGCTTTTTTCACTTTATTATTTTTTTTTTAAAAGTTTTCTGTTTGAGTTCAACCTTTAGCGACGAACTGCTCAATAACTATATCATGTAATTTTGCAATTTTCTTTTCTTCTACAACCACCCTTATCTTATCCACAAAGATATCCAAACAAGCATGACAAATATTTATTTCAGTGCAATTCAACAATTTCTTTCTATCATACTTTTATTATGAACATATTTTTCTATCATACTTTTATTAGGAGAGGGCTTATAAAGGCAATGCCTGCTGCCCAATCCTATTTAGATTGATTTCTAAATAAAATATTGTTTAAATTAAATTATTATGAACAATTTGTTGAAATATACGTGTAGTTAGACTAAACATTGAACGTCGAGTCGTTGACTTTCATTCTTATGACGTCATAATGTATACTACGAAATCCAAGGCAATGACGTCAATGCTTCAACTGCGTTGTATCTAAAATTTCAAATTTCGGTATAATTAATTTATTTAAAATGGCATGTTGTCGTTTCTTCTTTCCCAGAATGAAGAAGGGAAATGTAAATGGTCTTCACTTCCTCTTTCGATTTGCAAAAAAAATGTGTAGATCTACGTGTCCTGCCTCCCTTTCGTAACGACGGTGACGTTCAATATAGGAAACATTACGGTTTTAGCAAGACAGATCAACAGTATGAATATCTATTTCATAGAATTTGATTAAAATGGTTAAAGAAATGAGGATAACTTTAGAGGATATGCTTCAACTCTCAGGTCTCCCGACCGGATTTGCATTCGTCTAGACGCATTTGGTTGTTAGGCAGCTTGTCCGCCATACTTGAGCGTTACTAGGGGATGAACGAGATCTCGTAAAATAGAAGGGCTTGACGCCCTTTATCAAATAAACAGCTGTGCCAAGAGCGCATGACATGACTGTCCCCACTTTAAAGCAAACTGATTCTAAAAACTCAATCTGATTTAACTTGATTAAAGAGGCAAGGGCATTCTGGTATGTGAAAATTAATCTTGTCACGTGTAATCAAAATATATTTGGTTTAGGGGCGAGGATCTCAACCTTTTCCAGATAGTATATCATTCTTAATTGGTGAGGGCAGGGCACCACCCCAGAGGACTTCTCATATGTATCGATCAATTCATCTTATCATGAGTAATAAAAATATTTATGGTTTAGGGAAAGTGATCCCATAAAAAAGTATTATTAATGTTTTCAGTAATAAAGACTTAATTATTTTCGGAAAATTCCAAGTTCAGTAACTTCTAAAGGAAGTGGAACAGATCTTAATAGAATGTTTTTTTTTATATTAAAAATGAATTTCTAATATTAATAAAATCGTTTTCTAATATTGAAAATTAGGGAATCAATTCCCAAAAGGCTTGCCATACAATTTAAGAAAGAGAAAAAAGTAAACAACATGAACTGCCTTTTTGCGGGATCGGAAGAAAACATTCATCTTAGTACATCAATATACACGAAAGAAATAGGTTTCTTATGTTACATTTATGTTGAAAAAAAAGTGTATGAACTTATCTATTCAATGTAAATAGTACACAACAATTAATTGTATATAAATATTAATATTTGATTGATAGGAAAATACTTTCAGTTGTTTACATGTAAATAGAAGCGTATAAAAAAGATTTTTGAAGAACATCATACCCTACTATTTAAACAACTGACCAATCTAAGCATTTTTTTTATATATTTACAAGTAAAAATTTAGCTGGAAGTAAATCTGGATTTTGAAGGAAAAAGTGAACTACAAATTTCTTATCTTATAATTTCTGGAAATTTATGTATTGAATAAAAAGCGCGCGAATAAATTAATTTCTTGAATTTTGAATTTTTGAAATTTGAATGAAAAAGCGAGGGAATAAGTTCGTTTCTTGAATTTTGAATGGTACTTTTCGGCTTTCGTATCAATCAGATATTATTCCATTGAAATTAAAATTAATTTCATTCAAAGGTAAACAATCAAAAGTTTCATATCCACTCAAAGACCTAATTAAATGTCGTAAATTTTGTTTAAAGGGGTGATCAGTGGTGTATATCTAGTAAGCTAAAGTGCACGGAATGTATTCCTTAATTAATAGCATTGTTTCTCATTCTATTAACTTTGAGAGATTTTTTTGCTTGTTCTAACTTTCTTAAACATATTTTTTTTACTGCTTGATTTATTTCAATATTCAGCAAGATAATCTTCATGTGTTGCCTTATTGGTTTTTATATAATTATGAAAGGCATTTATCATGATTTTAACTATTTATGGTAAATTATAAATATAGAACAAATTATAATTCAGCACATCTATATTTTGTTGAAGTAAAGCAGATATAATACGCTTTATTCAGAGGTATTATTTCCAACAGTATATGATTATGTTTCCATGACTACCTTTAATACTATCAATTCCAAATTAATTTGTCCATTGGTTAAACCATTCACACCCTATTATCTAAACAGAATTACAAATGAAGCTTATAATTGCTTGTACTAAAGCTACCGGAATGAGGCAATGCTGTTTAGCTGTTTTTTACAGACGCAATGAATACATCAGAAGACTTCGGTAATGTAAGTGTACCTTTTACTATCTTTTTAACAAGTAGTCATTCACCAGCACTAAAGAGAGGGAAGTAAAAAAAACAATAATGAAGCGCAAGCATCCTTTAAAATGCACAAAATGTGTCTGAAAAAGCACAAATGACCATTTAAAAAATGCCAATTCGATTTTTTCAAGTACACTTAGTTGTATGAAACCTCTTAAATTTGTGTTATAATTTGTAATGTGTTTTTTTTTCTTTTATGTGAGATGGTTTTTTTTTGTTTATTTGTTTGTTTGGTTTCTGATCTTCTTTGGGTTTATTCGGCGGGATAATCGGGTTTATTCGGTGGGATAATCGGGTTTATTCGGTGGGATAATCGGGTTTATTCGGCGGGATAATCGGGTTTATTCGGCGGGATAATCGGGTTTATTCTGTTTCGTTATTGCTATCATGATATATCTTAAGTCTTACTTTTTTTCGTTGAAGTATTGAAGTTTTGATGATTTTAGATGTTGTAACCTTCAATACTTAATTAAGAGATGACCAAAGGACTACAGTGTATTTAGTCCTTTCAGTTTCATGAAAAGATAGTGATCTGCATCTACCGAGTGCCGTACACGGAATGAAGCCTCAGTATTTCTTAAGTGGTTAGAATTTTGATAAAAACAGTAAATTTCTACAACACGCAATGTATAGATTTCATGTCAGACAAGTCTGACTATTGAGCTGGTCAATAGAAACAAAGTAATATTTTACTAAATTTTATTATAGCTTATAAATAAAAAATACCGAAGTTACTGGAATAATTTATTCCATACATTAAAGATAATGTGAAAAGTGTAAACAATGAACAGGGAATAGCAAACAGCATTATATTGTGTTGGTTTAAAATAAGCATTACCGGTAAATACAATAAAAAACACTTTATGGCACTGTTTAAACCTGTCACAAAATTTCTAAGAAAGATTAGTCCAGAAAGAGTTACTATAACTATTAGATTTACATAGTCAAAAAGGTCGATCATATTGCTGGTGAGTCTTTCTTTCATGGTGCTGATGGATTGTCGATTTTTCTGTACTTTTTTGGTATGGGTCGTTGAGTTTCCCCGGCTTGCGGTTTGAACTTAGTTATGTCGCTTGGAGTCTGGATGTTTTTGAGGGTCTGATGGTGTTCGGGTTAAGATATATATTCATAATCTAAAGCTCCTCGTTTTTGGCCTGAGGAACTCAACTATAGTACATATTGGCTTTTTTTCACAGAATTCAGCGTGGATCATTAAGCTGAGAACATTTGTTTACCAACTTATTAGTCTTAGGTACAAATACCGTATAGCGGGTAATTTTTGCGAGGTTCTAATTTTCGCTATTTTCGCTCGGATTATGGAAGCACGAAAATAATAACTCGCGAAATTAAAGTCAGTTTATCTTTATACGTGTCTTTCCCTTTACAATTTTCGAATCGCCAAAATTGTTAACCGCTAAAATTTAATACCCCTCTTCAGAAATGAATTGCGAAATTTGACAACCGCGAAAAATATTCGCTATACGGTAGTTGCCCTGTGTTTTATAAGCTTGGTAGATGATTATCAACAATTATATTTTCACCTATAAAGTCACATTTTTATCATATCTTTGTTACAAAGATTTTTTTTAATCTATTCTTTTTTCAACTTTTGCACCTTATAACCCCAAAAATATTTTGTATATTGATACATTGTATAACCCCTAAAAATTATGCATGAAGAAAAAAAATTGGGTAGATGTCAAGGACACAGCATCCTATCTCCAGGTTTAAACGACCCAAAAACAAGGCATCAAGGGGTCACAGTATAGTCTTAAAACGGTGAGGAACTTAACACCTTATAGCAAGCTCCAAATGGCCCCAAAAAAGTAAAATATGAATAAATCGTTGGGAAAAAACAACCCAAATATAAAAAACTGAAATATAAGAAGACAAGGACAAGCCAATGACCAACATTCCTGATATGTATATTTGTATTTATTTTTTTATTTGTCATCATTTTTGTTCATTATTTACAAAATGAATTTTCAAACTTTAAACTTTGTCACATTTATTGTTCATTATTCGCTCCTAAATTAAGAAAAAAAAATATTTGTATATATTTTATAATTTTTACATTTTGAATAATTTTTTATCATACTTTGAGCTTTTTTAGGTCGCTTCAGAACGGAGAATTCCTTTTTCTGTTATACCGGTACAAGAATCGAAATAATCCATGGTAGGTTTAAAGTTGTCATAACAATTGCATTTGCCTTTATATTTGTAATAAACCTCGAGAATAAAGAGAGAGATTAAAATGAATTTAAAGGCCCAGAACATAGTTAAATGATAATAACATTATATATGTCACGAAATATTTCGATTCTTATATGACAGAAAATGGAATTTTTCATTCAGAACACAGTTTTCCCGTCTCCATTGGTTACTTAGTCAATGACGTCACAATCAGTTCAAAATTTGAATCGAAAGCAAAACAGTACACGTTTGTGTATTTTAAGCTTGGTTTGGTTAAAATAAATTCTCAAAATTTTGTTCGACATAATTCAATAAATTCCGCTCAACCCGTCCTATGGCCCGTGAGATATGAGCAAAGCTCATTGTTGAAGGCCTTATGGTGACTTCAAGATTAAAAAACAACAATAAAAGCGTTGTTCCATTGATAACGTCGACCATGAATTTGTAGAGACTTTGTTTCATTTGCATTTACTCCATATCCTTTCATTGATTATTTAAAAATTATAGTTTCCTTCATTAATAAACACAGACAAACTTCAAAGAAAATTGTATAATTTGTATCCTTTTGACTCTTGTTTAGCCGCCATTTGCGTATACATGTGCGAAGTTAAAGGTTGCTGAGTACTTTACTTGTTGACGATTAATAAGAGCCATGTAAGAATTAAATTTTTTATTTGACGCATTCAAATTCTTTCGGGATTCTCTACGGTGTATTTGTTGATATATACAATCCGATTTTGGCGTTTAATTAAAATTACACAATCAATCTTAAATTCGGTTCTAAAATGTTTAGTTATAACCATTTACACAAACGATTTACATACATTATCTATTTGTTGGCAAATATGGAATATAGGACATTTTTTTATACAGACTTCATCACGGCCAGTATTAAGTGAGCCCTTTAGGGTGGGCTTGATGCGTTTCGCCGTGATAAAGTCCGTATCAAAAACATAATGTCCTATATTTCTTTTATCGGAAAATCACAAAATGATAAATAAAAACTATATAATAAACTGAAATTTCCATTTTATTATTGTTTATTGCAATAATTCATATGCATTCTTCGTTCATTGTATGTGCGTATGAACACAACATGATAGTACAAAACATGACGCAAGCATAGCAACCTGCACGTGACGCCTTCACAGTGACCCAATTGCTTCGTGATAATGTCAAGTTCGTTGATGCTGAGATTATTAGTCTCTGTTGATCAAAGAAAATTGATACAAATTACCGATAAAACACATTATTACATATAAAAACTTTGGCATCTTATTGTTGAAGGCATCCTAATGTCTAATTTCAAGTGAGGAATAAATATTTTTTATTCTATTTTTTTTTTTAAATTCTTCGTTCTCCGTAATGTTTTTTGGATTTTGCATTGTCAAGCTTGACATTTAAAATATTTTGTTTATATTAGTATTTTGGTTGGTCTGAATATTTTGCATGAGTTTCTGGTTGACTTTTTAAAAACAAGTGATGAAAGGGAACGTACGTGCATATTGCATTTCTTTAAAGACGTGACAATTGGTGTTATATGTTGTTCGGGAATACTCACAGGGGATATGGGTTCATATTACTTGTCTGTATTTTACATCCCCTGCGCCCGAATAACAATTATATTCTGCTAAAAGTGCTATAACTTTTCTTTTAAAACAGTTTAATAATTGTTATTTTGCTATCACGGGGAAATGGTCTCATATCCTCTGTCAAGGTAACCAATCATAATTGCATAATTGTATATTGATATCCTCACAATCGTCCTATCGCACCAGGAGTCCGTAAAAACGATTCCCCGTGCAAAATTTGTATGCTCTATGTTAGTTCCGTTATGGTGTACTTGTGCTGGAGAGAATTTCTCATATGGATGCATTATTATACTTTAAAATTTTGGCATTTTAATATTTTGTAATGTTAAATTGTTATTCTGACCATCCGTATATTGTGTTCAGATCTCATGATTTTATTTTGCCACGTTTTCTTACTTTTGACTCGATGAGTGCCCTGTGGTTGTATAAGTGTTGTGATTGTCTTCTGTTGGTCTTTTTTTGTCGGTAAGAGATGATGTTTGTTGAAGATCCTGCATCCATGGGTACAAAGTCCTGGATGTAGCGTTACTCGACATCCTAACAATGAATTCCGCTCTTGAAACCGATGTTACGGGCCGTCTTGAACTTCCTATGAGGAATGGGCAAAGTTCATTGTTGAAATACTCGTGGTGATTTCAAGTGAAAAAACAACAATAAAACATTCTTCTATTCTTTGTTTTACCATGTATTTGTAGAGACTTTATCGCATGTCCATTTACTCCATAACCTTTCATTTCCTATTATTTTTGCTTCAGAACTAGTCGTTCGTCATTGAAGGTTTTTTCCGAGCCTATACGTAAAAGAAGTGTTCTATTTGATACTATACATTATAGAGTACTTAGGTTCACATAGGCAGAAAACTAAGGAGTATCTCCCTTATGCAAAGCTCTGTCCTTAGCTGATTCTGGCTTTTCATTTAGATCATATTAGTTGTTTGTTCTCAATCAGTCTTTGAACATCTTTGAGTGTATGGTCTTCCAAATATTTAGTTTTTATCTGCACTGAAAAGACATAAGATGTCGCATATGCAGAAAATAAATTCACAGTAACTTCGGTATTTAGTTGTTTGTTACCACTGGGTCTTTGCCTCTGCTGGTGGACCGTTAGTCACCGAAGTTTATCACCAGTTCGGTGCTGACCCGAAAGCCTATTCTATTTGGAACATTGCAACATCTAAATTTTTGTAATTTTGTTGAAAACTAAGGAGTATCTCCCTCATGCAAAGCTCTGTCCTAACCTGATTTTGGCTTTAAATTTAGATCATATTGGTTATTTGTTCTGTATCAGTTTTTGAACATCTTTGAGTTTATGGTCTTCCAATCGTTTAGATTTTATCTGCACTGAAGAGACATAATTTGTCGAAATGCCCGTATGGAGAAAATAAATTCACAGTAACTTCGGTATTTAGTTGTTTATTAAGCATGAGAAGTATGCTGTTACACAGAGATTATACGGGATATTATGATGGAGTCTTTAACTTACAAAATTAAACAGTTTGTGGTAAAAGTAATTAGAGAATGCCTATTTGAGGGATTTTGCAAATTACATATTCTGGCCTTATGGTGAATTTATACATCTATAAAAGCGTTGTTAGGTTTCTTAGTTTCACAGTATATTTGTAGAGACTTAGTCTCATTGTGAAAAGATAAGTGGCATGATTGATAATTTCGCGTTTTCATACAATTATAATGCTACGTTATAAATATAACCATTAAAGATCTCTTTTAGAATTCGATTTGATAATGATATACATACATTGTGGATTGGCTATTGAAGATTATTACACAATCATTAAAACATTAATGTCATTTATCGACCGAGACTAGAACAGTTCAGCTTAATAATTTATATGTTTGGAATGTAAAGAAATAATCATGGCAGGTATATGGTTATTGGCAATTTAACCATGGGTTGGGTCGTCGTATTCGAATTTAACCTCGAACGTTAGCAAGGGGTTAAATTCACGTATATAAAGGCCAAGCCAGTGGTTAAATGACAATAACTATATACCTGCCATGAATTATTTCGATTCTGATAAGAGAGAAAAGGAAATTTCCAAGCGACCCGAGGGAATGCGGATTTCCTAGCTCCATTTCTGTCTGTGTCTATGACGTCACAATACACAATCTGACATTTTCAATCAGATGAAATTTCAAAATTCAGATTGAAAGCAAAACAATACACATTTAGGTGTTTGAATGGCATGATGTTGTTAAAAACTGCTCTTAACCTTTAATTGCTTCATAAACAAGGACGACCAAGATTTAAATTTTTTTTTTTGCACCCCTTTCACTCATATTCTGATACCATTTGTGCATGTGCGAAATATACGGTTATCGAGTATGAGGCATTTTCACCATAAGCCGCAAACGAAACCGAAACTAATTTAACTTGCATGAAATTCAACTTTCAAAGGTGTTAATGTGATATAAATCACACTTTCATAAGTCTTGGAACCATATTATAAATTATCCTTTTTAACAGTTTTTTTTTTTCTTTTCGCGAAGTAAGAATACACGTCTGAAGTATAGTGCAGCGCATAAGTCAACATTTGTAAAATGCTACACAAGTTTTGACGTGTTGATATTCAAATTGTCTTCGTGTGTATGGAGTGGCAATTGGGTGGCCGGATGAATATCTGAACTCAGGATAAAGATGCTGTAACATACGAATTAACTGATCCTATCCACAGGAACAACAGTCTTTTCTGGGAAATTGTTATACACTTGTCGGTCTATGGCAAGCCAATAATTCCATTGTCCATTTATTTATAAAAAGAAAAAGAATGATGAATATTTACTCTGAATTGTAAATATCAATAAATAAATTAATAATACTAATAAAGGAATTAGAGATATTTGTAAATAACTTTTTAATATTAATAAGTGATTTATATATATTTTAAAATAATTTGTTAATATCAATAAATGACGCATAAATATTCATCAATGAATTTAAAATATATGTAAAACGCAGAAATTATGAATATTAAAAAATATATACATTGATAAATTAAGAAATAGATTATTGCAAGCGAGCTCTATGCGAATTAGAACATGGGCAGACCTTATAGTTGTCAATATTTTATACCGAGCGATAGCGAGGTATAAAATGAAGACAACTATAAGGTCTGACCATGTTCTAATTCGCATAGAGCCCAATTGCAATAATCTATTTCGATTCTAATATATTTAACAAGCGTTTTGAACATTCGAAGCGGCTCTTAGAGGGCCATATTGGGTTTGACACTAGAATTAAAATATGTCGGAAAACTGCATTCGAACACACATAAATGGACATAGAGAAATCTATGTTCGTTAGTTTAGTAAAACAAGTTGCTCATGAGCTTATGAATTACTACAAATATTATAGTAATCTATTGTAAAAATATAACATACGGATATTTTAAAATCGAAGCGGGTATAAAATGTGAGCTGGTTGTATTTCTGATTTATATGACTGCTTTGTTATGTTATATTAAAAAGAAAAGAAAAGGAATAAAACTCATATTAATAATTTAATTAACGTTAAAAATTATTTTTTTATATCTAAATTGTAGAGCAATATATGCAACATAGATAAGATATCATAACAACAACACATTCGTTGCTAGGTTACGGTTATGTCAATTTTAGTTCCGAGTCTTTAATTCAGTAACTGTTGTAAATTTCTATTATTGTCATTATTTGATGCAGCTTTTGGGTGATTCAATATTTAAAACTTTACTTACACATGAATATAGAGTGAATAAAACGTGANATAAAAAGAAAAAGAATGATGAATATTTACTCTGAATTGTAAATATCAATAAATAAATTAATAATACTAATAAAGGAATTAGAGATATTTGTAAATAACTTTTTAATATTAATAAGTGATTTATAAATATTTTAAAATAATTTGTTAATATCAATAAATGACGCATAAATATTCATCAACGAATTTAAAATATATGTAAAACGCAGAAATTATGAATATTAAAAAATATATACATTGATAAATGATTTATTTACATTTATAAGTGAATAACACATATTTATGAATGGATTATAAAAATGTCAAAAATCAAACGTTGATATAATCAATCATACAGATGAATTATAAATTAATAATGAATTGTTAATATATTTAAATAAAGAAAAATCTGACAAAGATACTTGATTCATTAATAAGTACAATTATTCAGAATAAATCTTCTATATTATCCAATTCATTTTTGAATATTAATTAATATTTACAATTTATTTAATATTATATTTATAAATAGAAAAGAATTATTTATATTTATTATTGTATTGTAAATATTTATAAAAAAACATAATACCGATATAAATCAATTATTAATATTAATAAATTAATTATAAAAGATTATAAATGATTTGTTATTATTAATTAATGAATACAAATATTAAGAAATAAGCAAGAATCATATATATTACTTAATAAATTGTTAATATTTATAATTGTCCTGTTTATAGATATTTAAAATTGAATTATAAATATTAATAAGTGAATAACAAAAAATTATAATGAATTATAAATATAAGTAAATCAATTTTTAATGTTCATAATTCAGTAATAATATTAAAAAATGAATAAGAAATCTTTATAATTTAAAATTATTGATCTTAATATATTAGGTATTCATGTCAACTTTGGTAACAATAGAGGTTTGAAATATACATTTGGTGATCCAATTGTCGCTCTGTACACATGTAGACAAATTGAAAATCTTAATGGTCTGATCCAAGAATAATGAAGTCTTGTGTATGCAAACATTTTTTTTCAAGACATGTTTATGTTATAAACACTTAATGAAAGATCAAAATCTATCACAAGATCCCTATACAGATATATTGGATGCAATTTTTTAATATTTCTACTGATGTCAAACAGCTTGTACTTCAACAGCTGAAAAGGTAGACAGTCAAAAGTGGTCTTGAAAAATGCAAAGTATCAGAAAATTTCATCTCACTAAATTTCCGGGGCATTTTTTCAACTAAGCATTAAGAAATTAACTTTCACATATTATTACAAATGGTTAAAGTTGTCAAAGACAGCGGTTGTCGAAATAATGTTTCTTTTAACAAGTTTAGTGCAATTTAACAATTACCGTCAAAAGTCCTTGAGAGACATGTCAGATGTTTGATGCATTTCTTAAATTTATTTACTGCAAGCAGGTTTTTGCTCAAGTAATTGATGTGGAACGGTATTAACTTTTATTTCTCTAATTTCTGTCCTGTTTTCATGTTTCTTGAACAGTTGGAGAAATACTGTTCTTCTCTCTAGAGAGAACGTTGTTCTCGGCAAGTTATTGGATGAAATTCAATTATGACGTCAAATATATTTGCTGTTTTCCTACTTTACCATTGTGACGTCATGAAAAAAGGCGACCATGCTTGATGACNTCATGGTCAAAGAACACATTTCGTTCGGATCATCAGAAAAGGGGGTCATGTTTTTGAAAGCCTCGGCAAGCCTCGTGTTAAAACTTTGAAAATTTAACTATCTCTAGTGTAGAAATGTCGTTTCTCACTCGATACGGTTGTGGATTCTATATGTTTGACATGCAATTTAAGGCTATTGATAATGGCTAGTTAATTTAGACGGTATTACGATCTTCTTGATCACGACTTGCTCCCTCTGACACTGAAGAAATATAAATTTTCTCACAATTCCCTTCAGTGTTTTTCCATGCCAAACGCATTTTCTGATTTCCAAGAGATGAAATCGGGTATAATTCATGAGTTAGATCTTGCTCCTACGCTATTTTTTATTTATATCAATGCCATTCCTTTGTATAACCAAAAATAGTACTAGTATCATATTGTCAACTATCGACAGCTTGCTCTGCATAAGCGGGGAAATAAATACGGTGCTTGAAAATATTTTGCTTTGAAGCATTAAAAAATGGTTCTCTATTTTTCCAAGACAAAGCAGAACCTAATCAGAAGAAAGAGTTGATATACCTGTAAATAGCCAACAAATCATAAAAGTATGAAAAAGAAAGGAAATAGGGTAAATGTCAAGGAGACAGCATCCCATATCCAGGTTAAAACGACCCAAAAACAAAGCATCAAGTGGTCACTGTACGGTCTTCAACACAGTGAGGAACCTCACACCATATAGCAAGCCCTAAATGGCCCAAAAAGGTAAAAAAAAGTGAATAAATCAATGGAAACAAACCACATTCAGAAACCAAAGTATCAAGAAACGGAAATTTTATAAGAGGACAAGACAAAGCCAATGACCAACATATTCCTGACTTGGGACAGGCGCAAAAATGGCGTTGGGGTTAAACTCGTTTTCTTGGATCCAAACCACCCCCTATGTAAGGTGAATGGCTAAAAAATAAATACACAAAAAGACTCACAATAAAAATCAAGCTAGAAAAAAGTCCAACTTATCAAGACGAGTACCCTTACAATGAAGTACATAAAACATGAAGACAATACTCACAGGTACTGTCCGAACAAATGCTCGCAGTTACTGACAGCTAGCTATGTATTCATTTATATAGTTGTTTTCAAGAACTGAACGAACACGCGTACATAAACTTTCATCAAAGAGGGTGAATTCATACTTATTATAACTCAGGAGAATCCAGAGAAACTTTTAAAAAACTATTTTTTTTAAAGATGTTATATATTCTTTCGCATTAAATTAATGTTGTTAAATTTAGGAGAACTGTAGTAAATATCTACCTGAACGTGTACTAAAATTTCGAAAGAAAGGACTGCAAAATTCATGTTAGCTGAACACATATTTTCAAAACCATTTAACAAAGTATTTAGAGAAAGTGGTATTGTTCGAATTCCGAAAAGAATAATTTCCCAATAGGCATTGATGATGTATAAATCTAATAACAAATTATCCTAGAGTATTCATCAAAATTTTCTTGTTTTTGCAAAGCACAATAAGTTATACGATATATTAGATTCCATTTTCTCTCAACATTTATCTTATACTTGTTTTTAATTTAAAAATAGTTGAATTTTCATAAACACCTTTGAGACATGTTTGAATTAGATTTTATGTTAATTTCTATGTATTTAGGAGACGGATTAATATAAGACTTCAAGTCTTGTTTCCGAATCATACAATTAATTTGTTGTTAATTTATGTTATTGAATTGAATATTTGTCTGTGTAATATTATGTATAAATTTATGTTCAGAAACTCAATATAAAAGAAGTTTCAACGTAAGAGGGACAAGTTTGGACTGCAAAATTTTCACTGTAAAAGTATACTTGGCATAATTCCCTGACCAATTCAAATGTGATTTTACATCAAAGAAACAGATTTTTGGGGTTTTGTTTTGCAATTGTTGTATATGATGCCATTTATGTATAAGGTTTCGGTTTCGGGTAATGGTGAAAATGTCTATT
>MJUU01010057.1:0-18162 GCA_002080025.1 Modiolus philippinarum | reverse complement strand
CTATTAGGCTGTTATGGAACCCCCCCCCATTGCCTCTCTACAATGTATCAAGGAACTGCACAAGAAAAAACGGGACAGTCGAACTTGGGACCGGTGTAAAATATTAGTTTTTCTTGATAGAACTCAGTTGCTTACAAATAGACTACTGAAGCAAGGGTACGTTATCCAAAACTTAAAGTCATCACCACAGCCGACATCACAGTCTTGTGGATCGTAACGGGATACCTGTTTCCCAGATAACAACAGAACTCCCTCTACAACTAAAGTTTGTTTTTTCCTCTGTCGGATTTGACTTTACTACCGGAGTTGATATGTCCAACACGGCGGTTGTCTGATAAGAAGCAGGGGATGCTTACTCTACCGGTACACCTGATCTCACCCATGGTTTTTATTGGGTCCGTGTTGTTCATGTGTGTGTGTGTCTTCATCTTTCTTTTTTGTCCCGTACTCAAGTGATGTCCTTGTTTCTTAATGTTTCCAATGTTGCCTTTGTCCATGGATTGTTCTTTCTTATGACTGACGGTTCAGTTCTTACTTACTTTTCTCCGGTAAAATGAGTATATACCCAAACCTACTATACTGGGTTTTCCCCCGGGAAAATGAGTATATACTAAATTTCCCCTCTTTGGAAATCTGGTATGTGTATACACGTACTAATGTAAATGTACGTACAAGTAAATGGCCATACAGCTCATTAAAATTATTGCAGTTGGAGTTAACATATGTGTTATGGTCTCATGTTCATTTACTCCATATCCTTTCGTAAAATATTTAATACAGGAGTTTGTCTTTTATTGCAGTGTGGAGTTGGTAAAACAATTCCTAGTGGTAGAGATGTTTGCTCTTTATCTTTCTTAGATATGGTGTACTTGTACATGAGACAATATCTCATGTGTGCACTTTTTTCAATAACTATTATGTAATTTTTTTGTAAATTCTAAAACCGAAGGATTAACTCCCTCCATCGTAGTTTTGTCCTTTGCTATACTTGATATTACTGATTATTCGGATTTCGTTTGGTTTTATGCCCTTTTGAATATGAATTTCCTTTGTTTGAGTTCTAGTGCTGCTGATTAATTTCCGAAATGACCATACAGCTCATTAAAATTATTGCAGTTGGAGTTAACATATGTGTTATGGTCTCATGTTCATTTACTTCATATCCTTTCGTAAGATATATAGCTTTTCCCTAATTCTAGAATTTCCCCCTTATAAAGGTGAGTTTTGCAAGTTGTAGATAAATTAACGACGTTGAAATTATCTTTCATTTGATCTTGAAGAAGCAGTTCAAAGAAAGCCGGATAGCAAGGAACAAGGTAAATCAAATGGACAAAACGAATAGCAAAGAAAGCATATACATAACAATGGAACACATTTATAATTTAATGATGTTGAAGGCTTCACCGAATGGCAGCCAGTTATAACCCCACTAATTGAATCCTGAAAAAATATGGCAAGTGCAAATTTTTATGTGTGTAGACACAATACAGGTGTGGACACAGAACAAGTGTGGACACAATACAAGTATGGGCACGATGGTATACCTCCCTTTTCCAGAAAATATAGAAAGTTAAACTACCCCTTTCAAATTTCGACAGCAAACATATCTCCTGGTGGTATACTTCAATTGTGTTACATTTTAAGAAAATCAAAGCACTTATTAGGACTAGCGTTGACAAAGTATTGTAAGCGGAGCGCATGAATCTTCTCACAAAAATTGCAACGGTCACCTCCGGGGATCGAACCCGGGACCTCTCGCACTTCAGCCAGCCACCTAATCGAATGAGCTAAAGAAATATTCCGTTAGCTCAGACGATTTTTACTGGCTATATATCTATGTCCTGTCCTGTCACACTTCCCCCACCTCACGAGTCATCATAATTGCTTTATTTATGTATGACTCTCACACACAAACCCTGGTTTGCTCCTTCTAACCACCGTGAGTTTTTTAGCTGGGCGCCAAATGTAAGCGGAGAGCATGAATCTTCCCACAAAATTGCAATGGTCACCCCCGGGGATCGAACCCATAACCTCTAGCACTTCAGCCAGCCACGTAACCGAATGAGCTAAAGAAATATTCCGTTAACTCAGTCGATTTTACTGGCTATATCTACTACCTACTACAACGTAGGTAGGCTGTCCTGTCACAGTACCATTACCCTTTTCTAGAAAACATAAAGATGAATTATCTCTCCTTCAAAATATCGAGCAACAAACATATAAACTTCATGCATATCTTCAGGTGGTATACTACAACTGTGTAGCATTGCATCAAAATCCAAGCAGGCGTTATGAAAGACACGCAGTGACATAAACGGACGGACAAGGTGATTCCCATATACGCCTCAAAAGCGGTTTCTTGGGGTTTAAAGATAGATAAAGAACCGAAAATGGGTTACACGAAATCGCATCTCGAGCTTAGTGTGTAATAGATATGAACATCTAAACTGCCTCCCCGACCAAGCCCTACGGTTTTGAAGTAATTTCACTATTCTAACCTCTTCAGGTCTTAACATTAGAACAATACTTTGTCAACGCTAGTCCTAATAAGTGCTTCCCTGGTATCATAAGAATCGTCGATTGTTGAGGGGTGTAACAAACCGCACATGGGGCATCATTCTCCAGCAATTTTGGACCGAAAAAGTTTTCTTCATATTCTCCTCCATACATATAAGCTATTTCGTTCCATGGGTTTTGGGGCGATTCGTCCGTAACTAAATTTGGATCGTGAGGAAGGCATACATAATTTGCAGCTGAACCGCTGTGTGAATGTTCACCACCACCGACTATTCCTGAATTAGGAAACAGATTTAAAAGCTTTATCATTGCATTAATTGCCGTAAAATCGGAAATATTTTGCGTATTTTAGCGACAAACGTTTGATGCGAAATTATTTCATGTACGGTAATCTGTAATTTCATAGATCAAAATATCTATCGGTAATTAAATTTCAATATTGTAGTAACATTCGAGAAAAATATGAAAAAAACTAACAAAAATGAAAGTAAATATAATGAATTTTATAGCAGTCAGCCACTGTTTTAGTAACTCAAAATGTAAGATTTCTCTGAATATGCCTGATGTCAAACTATTTAAAGAATCTATGTCAAACGAAAAATTTCGAAACAACTACGCAGCGTGTTCAGAAATGCATTCATATGAAATCGCGACTGCCCTTTCTCCTGACGAAGTGATATATCGATTGACCAAATAAATAGTTGAGGAAAACATTTGCACACCAAACCCCATATGTTTATAGGGATTAAAGTTGCATTCCTATGACAAATTTTCGAAATTCAAAAACAAAAATTTTCTTCTGTCGCCCGCACTTTATGCAGGATCGAAACATAGGGATCACTATCTCGCCCAGTGTCAACCCCGTCTGTCCATACGTCCATCCATATTGCATTTAAATTGAGCATTATCCGCAACAATTACTCTAGCATTTGTAATGGGTGTAAAAATCAATATGGACAACCCTCATACATTGTGTGAGCATATATTCATACTAAATATGAAATTTGGCTTAGGGAAAATTGAAATGTCTACACGTATTTCGCTTTTTCTCGGTAGGAAAATACTCTTCTTTCAAAGTGTCCTAGGGGAACAAATAGTAAACACCAGTTTTCAACCAAGGGAAAATGTAAACATAACATCGGACACAATTTTTAACACGTACTACACAGTTCCAAACGACCGTAGTGACCAGGCTTTCTTGCATTTGTAGAAGACCTCTCGACTGACGTAAAAGTGATGACATAAGGGAAGGGGCATTTACACTAGCTAAAAAGAAAATACAATTTATTACCTTTCCCAAATTTTTAACGTTTTTCTCACCCAGTGAAAAGATAAAAGGTTAACATAGTATGCTGGAAAACTGGCAAGTGGTAGTTACCAGCACGCTGCAGCATCGCAGTACATTTGTCTAGATAAAAGTCCAGAAGTTTTAGAACATGGAATTGCGTATGACAACGGTAAACTATTTTATGCCGTGAAAACAGTATGTGGTTCATTGCCGTGTCCACCTTACACTAATGGTGCACTCATGACTTGTGTAGTATGTTCAAAATGAATTTTGAATTATATTAGATTGTTTAAAAATTTCTCTCTCTAACACACTCACGCTGAAAACAGCGACAATCCAAAGTGGAAAAACTTCTATTTTCACCAAGATAAGCATGTGCATCTGCTTACATAGGTATTTATACAATATCTGCTGGGCGGCCACATCGATGAATGCGCGCTAAATTTATTTTCGAACATTGTTTTCCGATGTACCAATTTACTCAGCAACAAGAGAAAAATTAAGAGATTTTATTTATTCAGGAGTTCAGACAAGTATTAAATGTATGATATTTTACGTTGAATTCAAATCGCCTATAATTCGCCCGAATTTTATTTTCGTAACTCGGCTTATTCGGCTATCAATACGAAATCTGCTTATACGGATTATTTAGGTACCCATAAACCGGTGTAAACCTACCACCGGCTTTTGCAAGTGCCGATAAAAAGTTCGGTTGTCCCGAGTTCCTTTCGTTGTTGACGTTTGTATTTTATTTGTTTTTCTTGTGCAGTTCCTTGTTACACTGTGGCATTTAAACTGTGTATTTCAGTATTGTAGATTTTTCTTGTTATCATTTTTATTTTACTAAAAATAAACTCTATACGTCTGAAGTCAAAGACCAACTAAGTTTAGTTCTCGGATGTGATATTATCGTAATTTCTTTCCACCGAGAATTGAGCATAACCATTTGAATGACACAAAAACCTGCAGCTTAAATAAAAACATTGGAAACCCTTCTGACGTGCGTACAAATATGTAGCTGGGTAGGAAATTTGTCGATATCAGGTGTAGTTGAGATCGATGAAAAATGTAATACATATACAATTAACATTTTCAACACTTTTTACTATACTGGATTTTTTGTGGTGCTTTGTAGAGGCTGTAACGAAATTGTATTTGACAGAAACAACAGATAATTAGAAAAAGAATGAATGTGCAACAACAAATAAGATATTCCGGAACCAGAATAATTTCGTTAAGTGGCAACATCGATGTATATGCGCTAAAATTTCCTACCTTTCTTGTTTTTCGATATATCAGTTTATAATCCAAAATATGCAGCAACAAAAGGAAAATAAAGAAGCATTATTTATTCAAAAGTTCAGACCAGTATTAAATGTATGATTTCTTTACGTTGCTTTCAAAACGCCCATAATTTACCAGAATGTGAGTTATCCGGGTCTTGATCCTATTGCATCAATGACACTGCTAGTAACGTTATTGAATGAATATTTCCGATAGGGTGAAACCGGTAGGATTTCCGAGATTGACTTTAATTCTTATTAAAGTAGACACAACGAAATTTGCCGCCACTTTTCTCCAAAAATCCTTTTTAGTAAATATTAAAGGATAACATGGCATACACCAATGGAAAGCTAATTTATGTTTGCCGCTTCAGGCCATGCATTATGATAATTTTACTACAAAGGATGAAAAAGTTGTTCATTACCCTTCTATGTTATTCTATCAGAAAATTTGAGTCGAAAATAGAGGGAGTATACCCGGTTAACTAAACACTTGTATTTATTGTTATTATGCCCTGAGGTCTACGGATTAACCAAAACACGTGGGCCGGCAGTTAATCTCGATATCGTAGCAAAAAGGTAATTATGTTATTACTTGATTAAATATCAACAATTTTTTTTTACATGTAAACAAATTCATTTTAATTAAAGTAAATAGTAAGTGGACATTGGTTCTGCAAATGTTATTCTCATTTTTACCCAAACATTTTTATGTAAATCAGTAAACAAATCAAAATTCAGTTTGTTCATTGGTCATCCGAATAAACAACACACAATCACCATATATGCAAATAAGTAATCTATCAGCTGTGCATTTTGTGTCTTTTCATTGGTTTGGTTTATTCACGTTTCTCCAACTTTTTATTAATTAGGTAATTAATTTGTTGGAGAAAGGTGAATGTTTGACAAGGTTGATTGCTCAAATTTACCTGAGATTGGACTTACAGTAAC
The DNA here is from genome assembly GCA_002080025.1 of Modiolus philippinarum. Lineage (NCBI taxonomy): Eukaryota > Metazoa > Mollusca > Bivalvia > Mytilida > Modiolidae > Modiolus > Modiolus philippinarum. The sequence continues at coordinate 12,123 of MJUU01010057.1, read as the reverse complement.
ACCCGCATAACTTGAATGTATAATAAGAGTTGTTTTTTTTTGGTAATAAATTGTTTGATTATTTTTCGTTAGTTTTTTTTTTAAATTTTTTGTATAGTTTTCATGGACACTTTTGACTAATTCCAGTTTCTGTTTATTTCTATATTATGTATTTCATGGATATTGTTCTACATATTTGTATCCTTTTCTTTTCTTTTGTTTGCTTGTTTTTTTTTGTATATTTTTGCAAATATATTTATATTTTTTTTTCATTTTGTAAGACAGGGTAAATGAAAAAAAAGAAATAAAGATATTAATCATAATTTAATATGAAAAGCATAAAATTTGTAGCACATTTAATAATAAATGTATATTTATAATATATAGCAAATGAAAATATATTTCAACATAGTTAAATATGAAATCATGAAATTTCTAGCACTAATATTTACAATAAACAGTAAAAAATGTTATTTCATCATAGAAAACACTATTCATATCAAAATATAAAACAACGGCAGTAGAATACCGAAGGAGCAAGGGAAGCGATGACTACAAAAATCGAAGTCCAAAGACACGGCAGAAACGGTAACAGACAAAAACAAAGACAAAACAAGGACGTGAGACAGCCACAATGCACGGAAACAAAAAGATAACATCAAGAACTAAGGCACTCATAGTGTGAACTCCCATGAAAACCGGGGGTGACATCAGGTGCTCCGGAAGGGTTAGCATGTCCTGCTCCACTAGCGACACCCGTCACACTATCAGTGAGTCAATCCGGGGTTGAGTCAAATCCGGTTATGTCAAATCCGTGAAGACGTGCAATTTAGCTGAAAATGTCCGTTTTCATTTGGGACACAGACACGTCATATCTGTCAATGATGTCATGGTGACGGCCATAGAATTTCTGAAGGGATGAAAGTAACAAAGGCTGAACAAATCCCTGACTAAGCAGCTTTTGGGACAGTGTTTTTGCTCTAACTAAAAAGTCACTGTATAAACTGCATGCCCGACAGTAACGAATCAACTGTGAAATGTACACTCCATAGGCTAGAGAGGCAGGTATATTGCTGCTCAGAAAGGGAAAGTTCACAATTGGGAAGTTAAAATCATCACGTTTGTCATACAGCTTAGATTTCAAACGTCCCTTTTCGTCAATGTAAATTAAAAGATCTAAATACGAAGCTGAAGTAGGTGTATCGGTAGTCTAGTTACTATATAAAATGTAATTAATATAATTAATAAAGACAATGTTCGTTTAAAAATAGCACTATAACGTTGGTTTACTGGCGAATCTCCATGTGTAGGCAGAATGTGGCAAGGTCGGCATACTCGTTGACTGTTAGTTCCTGGCGTAAAAGTCGGTGCTTCAGTGTAGATAATCTGTTGTTGATGTTGCGGTACTACTTCTGCTGTGGTCGCTGCTTTCCTCCGGCTCGAATCTGAATCTGGTTGGCTTCTGTGTTGGCTTGGGTCTTCTGAAGTAGTTCGATCAGTTGGAATATGTTCGGGTGTGCGTGGTTGACTAGTTTCCAGAGTTTGCTGTGCCATCCTTCTAGGTGGTTGTTGGTGCGTGGTCCTTCGTTGACAAAGTGGTTCCACTGGTGTCTGTCGTCTCCTTCTACCCTTTGCTCGGTAACGTAGTCGGCGAACTGAGTGGTGTTGTACGGCAAATTCTCGGCGTCTTCTAAGGCGTTGAACCAAACATCTTCTAAACACTGTGTTGGTACAAGTGGTAGTATGGCTGCTCGTCGAATGAATAGTCGCATGTTGTCATCTTCTTTTTAGGCTGTAACGAGTCCGAGTTTCTGTGTTCTCCTCCATATGCACTGTGTGTAGTGGAAAAAACAGCTCCTGAGTGTGATGTTTGTAAAAGCTGTGAGTGCTGCGTTCCTGGTTGCCGTCTCGAAGTCCGTGAAGAAAGTTGGTGGTTGATGTTGGAGTCCCAGTTGCTGGCATGCTGCTTTGAGTAAGCTAAAGTATCTGTCGTAGATCTGCTGGCTCTTCCTGGGTAGTAGCGCAAAAACTAGTGGGTACATAACATCGTCAATAGTGGCATGTAGTGAAACTGTGTTGGTGATGTGTAGAAGGTACCATCTCCGTAGATAACATCGGCGGTTGTTAAATTGGTCAAGTTGCTTGCTGTTGAAAATATGAGTATCTTGTCTGCGTTACCATCGTCGGATATCAGAAATCTTTCACCAGCTAGGGTCTGCGTCCATTTTCCATCTAGTTGAATGTCGGTACGGGTGGTAGGAAGTTTTGGTGTTTCTATGCTTCTTGCTCTGTACATCGTCATCCGGGTTTCGTAGAATGTAGGTAGTTCAGATATAACGTCGTCGTGTTCTGGGTTGTCCTCCATGTAGTCTGCAGTTCGTAGTTTGGCCCTCTCTTCTTCGTAGATTGTCGGTATTGGTGTTGTTTCGTTGATGCTACGTTGTTTGATTATCTGGATTACTTTGTCTGCTTTAACTTTAGCTATGTTGGCTGCATGTGAGTGGTTGTTAGTAAGTTTGGTGATGTTATCGTAGTGGGTATTTGCAGTTGCTGGACATCTTGGTACTGTGCATTTCAAGTATCGTCTGTCATCTTTAGTAGTCTTGAACATGTACTGATAACCATTTGTCTCAAGTCGTACTCTACCAAATGTATTTGGAACAAAGTTGTGCCATTGTGTATGGTGAGTATGAAGTACTAAGAATGATGAATTATTGTATTTTTCTGGCTTATAAAGCACAAGTGAGCAATATTCAAAGCTCTTACTGAACATGTTGGCTTGGGTGGTAAAGTTCAGCTTTTAGACCAAATAATCTTTGACATAGATCATGAATATTTCTGATTGAACCACAAAATTTTAATTATAGATACTAGTGATATATCAAGGCAAGCCCTTTCTGTTTTTGTGAATTATTTTGATAAATGATAAATTTTGATTAATATTTTATTATTATATTTATTTCATTTTCAATTTTAATCACATACATATAAAAATGTTTCTGTTATACATGTTATAAGGAATAAATATATAAATTCCAATTATAAAACTTTTAATATTAGTATAGGGTAGAGTAAACTTAAAAAGTATAAATATCAAAATTATGATTTTTTTTTCTACATTGTTTTCAATTTTGATTCCTGATTTATTATAATATTTAAATATTTTTAAAAACTTATAACTGACAGATTTCACTATACCTCATTAACTAATTACTGTATAAACAACGAGCCCCATTATTGTCCAAAACTTAATAATTAAAAGTTGGAAAAACGTGAACACACCATTGGTTTGTTGGTTTGGTTAAATCATTCGCCCATCACTCCCACATGTCATTTCTTTAAAATTTGAGTGAAATTAACTTTAAAGTCCATGGAAAATATTTTTTATTTGAACTTTTAATAATTTCAGTAAATATTCCAAGAGTAGCGGCAAAATATTAGAAAATGATACATACATGTTTTATTATGGTCTTATCCATGACAATATAGATACAGCGATTTCAGCTGCGGCAAATTTCGTTGTCTGCACTGCACTGCCAATGGATTACTTATTTGCATATATGGACTTGTTTGTTGTTTATTCGGATGACCAATGAACAAACAGAATTTCGATTTGCTTTCTGATTTACATAAAAATGTTTGGGTAAGAATCAGAATAACATTTGCAGAACCAATGTCCACTTACCATTTACTTTAATAAAAATGAATTTGTTTACGTGTAAAAAGTTTTTGTTGATATTTAACCAAGTATTAACATAATTACTTTTTTGCTACGAAATCGAGATTAACTCCCCAAGTGAATAATGATAAGTTTGTCTTCACTAACCCTTCACGGTACCTTACATAGAGTCGGGATACCCTTTGTTATCTGTTTACTCACGTCTATATTTATGGATTGAATTACTTCTTATTATCTGTAACAATATAAAAAATTTCGATTTTTTCCGACACTGTGGCATATTTTACAATATTTTTAGTATTTAAAAAAAATTTTTCTGTCCTTGTGTTTAATTCACAATCCTTAGCAATATTCCAGAAATCCTAACGTAACTCAAATATTGTTTAACGCACTCCAGTGTATATTTCCATTATTCTGGTCGTAACAGGTAAAATCTTTAAACCCTCATCATGTTTTACTAATCCTACAGGAATCGGAAGAAGAATATTTAAATTGACACACCCAAAGTTCTATTGTTGCCACCCAAATTGATTGACAAATATAATATTCCCGTTTTTTCGACTTACTTGTTTCCATTTGAATATTCCTGGCATCTTTCATTATTATCTACTCAATCTAAATTCAGCATCAAAGACATAAGCTATACTGCACATAATTGCAAGCATTATGCAGATAATTATAGTTTTCATAACGAGAAAAAAATGTATATCGATGGATATCAACTAGAGTCATGTAATTTCAAAATATAATAAACGAGCCTTTGGCGAGTTCTTTCGAGTTGTTAAAACTATTTCTCTTATGATTTTCATAAATAAATGCAGTGAAAATTTAGTGCCGAACTGCTGTTTTTGTTTCAAATAATAACACCGTTGCTAGGTAACGTTAATCACGGTCAACGAGATTTCAAAGGTGTCTAATAGAAAGGTCGAAAAAGTAATAGGACATCACGCGACTAATGAAATTCCTGTAAAAGCGATTCAACAAGTTCATATCTAACTCCAGCTTTAAAGTCTCTTTGTGTACCACAAATAACTATCCGTGCAAGGAATAGATAATAATCGTACATCATAAGAGAAACATGATATATATAACATAAACCGATCCGTCTCAAAGCTTTCTAAGTGCAAGATCGATCTCGATCGGTCCTTCTGAGAACGGTGCGTTTACACTATACACTGAAACTGAATCGATCTTACCTAAATACATGTGTTCATTGTTATAAAAGTACATAAAAATGCAAATATAGATAGATATACCTGGAAATGTCCTGACATATTCGTTTAAAATGTTCAGGTTTCTTTTTGTCGTTTTCTCGTAATGTTCCGGCATCCCGTAGGTTACCAAAAAGTTCGTTACTCAAAACAGCTTCATTCGTAGGCCAAAGCTTCTCCTCTTTTATTCTACAAGTCGTACATACGTTCATAGACACAAATGTAAATGCCCAATTTCAGTTTTATTATTCAGTTTCACTTTATAAAGATCGATCGCGATCGATCTTGTCGTTTACACTTGAAGCAAGATCGATCCAAAAAAGATCGATCTTTTTAAGACTACGTCTGGATGTGGACTTTTAAGGTCCGATTGAAGATCGATCTCATCCGTTTACACTTGTGCAAGATCGATCTTTTTAGGATCGATCTCACCAAAGATCGATCTAAATTTGCTAGTGTAAACGGGGTCTTAATTTTGCACAAATTTCAGAAGAATTCATAAAGAGATCATTCAATAAAAATGCTGGATTTCTAACAATGAGAATAACATATGAATTATCAAATATTTTAAAGTTAAAACAAAACACCCAAAGTCGTTTTAATGAATTAATTTCAGTGGCATTAAAAATCGAAATCATTCGTTACTTTTTGTTTTCCATAGTGTACCATCAATTCTAATTCCAGGGGAATTTGGGATAAATTCCACGAGACTGTGGAACCGACTGTCGTTAATATGATCAGTTCTGATTTTAAGAACACTTGGTGACTGTATTGTATTTGCCTTTCGTTCTTTCAAGACGTGCGGGGAATATGTTTTTCCATACTTCACCTCATCAACACCATTTTGTGCAAAATTTATCTTTTCCTGATCTAATTGGTCACTTTTCAAATTTGTAACCGAGGAAGAAATTGGAGTTCCGTCTTCTGACTTTGTCATGTTCACTTCTGTTTTGATCTCATTAAAAACTGGAGAATCACATTTCCTTAGATTTTTTATACATTCTTCTAGAGTTTCGTTTGTGATGTTAGCAGTAATCTGAGTAAAATTCTCTGAACCATTGTTAATTACTGTTGTTGATACTTGAGTACATTTGTCCGAGTGTTGGTTCGCGGAAGGTGTTGCATTGGGAGACAAGAGATTGTCTTTGCTTCCAGCTGTGAAAAGCAATCCTTGCTGAAACGAAGATGACGGCTGTATTTCATGTTGCATATTGGTATCGTTGTCGAAGTCGCTTGAATGCAGAACTGAGTGTCTGATAAGAAAATCACCACCTCCGTTATGCAAGTCATCGAAAGATAACCTTCTGGAAAACAACAGTTGAACTTGTTGTCTTCCTTTGTGCCTTCTTTTTCTTTGTTTATGGAAATCAAATTTTCTTCTTTGTCTCTTTCTAAAAAAAAGCAAACTTCGTTTGAGATCACATTTTAACGATGGCTGCCCGTCAAGTTTATAATATCCATGTTCTATCAAACATAATACTAAATAGACAAAGATATATTCATGGATATAGAACTCGTAATCAAAATTCAGTCTCACTACTAATGACAAGAACGAGCCTGTACTCTGAATACTTCGTACCATCTACTATAAAGACTTGAAATATCTTACCAGACCGAATAAGAAATAACACAATACCGAAGTTGCTGTGAATTTAGTTTCTACATATGCGCATTTCGACAACTTATGTCTCTTCGGTGAAAATCAAATCAAAACATTTTGAAGTCCATTAACCTAAATATGTGTAAAAACTGATAGAGAACAAATACTGGATCCGTCAATATAAAAAAAAAATCTTAACAAACGTGTTGTAACACAAATACCGGTATATTACTTCTGTGGTTCCAGACTTGGTCAAATTCTACGCGCTCGGTTGAGAATGCAGAGTAGTAGTTTTAATTATATCGCTGAATTCTTGTTAAGACTCATTATTGTACAAGTCGGGAAGTCGAGACTGTCTGACAGTTCTTACTAAGTTGAAAGGCTTCTTCAAACTAAGATAAAAAACTTGCCCAATCCTTCAATTTTAGCTTCAGTTATATTTTGTCACTAAACAAACCTCGCTTTGGTGATTTTCTTCATCTGATCTATCCAAAAGAGCTCGAAATTAAGGATACTACTGACACTTCCACAAAGGCCTCATTCCTTGATTTTCATCTCGAAATTGACAACAGATATAGACTTCAGACTAAGCTGTACGCCAAACGTGATGACTTCACTTTTCAAATAGTCAACTTCCCTTTTCTTTATAGCAACATCCCAACAGCGCCGGCATACGGAGTTAATATCTCTCTGCACATTCTCTGTTCAAGAGCCTGTGGTCGATACAGTGATTTCCTTGATAGAGCCCGATAGCTCACAAATAAGCTACTAAAACAAGGGTATTTTACCCAAAACTTGGAAGTCATCCCTCTATAAGTTTTACGATCGACATCACCATCTTGTGGACGGCTATAAGACATCTGTTTCTCAGATGACAACAGAAATTTCCCTTTAAAAGCTTAATTGTTGTTATCTCTACAAGATTTGACCTTACTACCGGATTTGACATTGTGGCACGCGTAGAGCAGATCATGCTTACCCTTCCGGAGCACCTGACGATACCACAGTTTTTATAGGGGTTCACACTGCTAGTGTTTAGTTTTGTGGCGTTCTTGTTCAATTTTGTTTATTTGCTTTGTCTTTGTCATACTGTCTCAATTCGTTTTGGATGTGAATTGCCGCGATTTTGGATTTATGATTTTTGAATTTCCCCTTTCCTCGTTTTTGCTTCGTTACTCGTTTGCCGATGTAGTTCAACACGGCAGTTGTCTTATAAGAAGCAGCAGATGCTTATCATACCGGTGCACCTTATATTACCATGTTTTTTTTTATTTGGACCCATGTTGTTAATCTTTGTGTTTGTGTAGGTGTCTTCATTTTCAATTTATGTGCCTTACTCATATTTTACGAAAGGATATGTTGTGTCGTCTCTGTTTCTTTGTTATTTTCGATGTTGCCATTGTCCTTGGGTTGTTCGTTTTGGATTGACGGTTTGGTTCTCACTTACCTTGTTCCAACTACCACGTTTGAAGATTTATTCATTCTTCCGTAAATGGTGGTTTATAGTGGGAGATGACCCATGTGAGATCGATGCACGCGACCTCATCTCACATCGGTAAATGACCAACCAGACGTGTTGATTTTTGTGATACAACAATCGTATCCATGACTAAACGTCATTAAACACCTGACGTCATAATGTTAGAAACACTCAAATGGCGACAACGTTGTTCACACGGTATAAGTTTCTAGACATTTCTATCCGTGTTTTACGGAAGAAATAGGAACTTGCATTCGGTCAAAATGAAAGATCGGGATATCTTTCACTCGTGTAAGAAATTCTACGTCTTTTCCTCTCGTTCCGCTACGCTCCACTCGAGAAAAGACGAAATTTCTTACACTTGTGAAAGATAGCCCGATCTTTAATCTGACCTTATGCAAGATCCTATTATTCTATTCGAATACCATTGGATACAGATTCTGACTTGTTATTTCGACTATCAAGAATATCAGAATCTTTTTATTTAAACACAAAAGATACATATTTAGTAGAAATAACAAAATACCGAAGATACTGTTAGCAGAGGAAGTTAGCAAACGATTCATCTTTCTGCTAAAGTTTGAGTCTTGATAGATTTTTTGGTAATTTGAGTACTTATGCCTCATTTCACCTTCAAACTTTACGGTCCCCTTGTTTAAACATTTTTTTTTTCATTTTTCCTGATTATGACAATATATGCATGGTGTATTTGTGAGATCTTAACTTTGTCAGTTAATGTGTCGTAATATAGTTTTGTTTTGGAAATGTTGTATATTCGTTTTATTTTGTTTTTCAAATTTCATCTTCTCCTGCTTACGGAGTGTATATTTTACAATTGCTTCGTTACACGAGAGCTAGCATAAATTATAGAGACTCTCTCATTAGACATAGTTTTCTCCGAGACGGCATTATTAATCAAGTTATCAAAAAATTCCGTCTCAAACGATCATTAAAAAAGTTTTTAAAAGATATCAGTTCCTTGTGGAAAATATGAAGTTTCAGTCCGCACACTGCTTCAAGATTCTTTTTGTTTTTGACTGGGTACCGGGATGATCATTTCTTTTATCTGTCTACGACCTGTCAATAGCAATTGATGTTGAGTTGCTACAGGACACTACCGCAATGGAGGGGAAGGTTTGACATGCCATAAAACCAGTTTAACCCACAATTTCTTTTGAAATGCCTGTACCAAGTCAGGACCATTGCGGTCGACATTTTATCCGGTACTTTCCACCTGATTTGTCTTTTTGCCGATGTATTTGTCTCATGAACTTTGGCTCTAGTCAAATATGTTCGGTAATTTTGTTATTACCCCAATTTACTATGTCAAAATCTTTGTAATGTGTATTGTATTATTTAAATGTTATACAAATGTGAATTAGTGAATAGAATATGTTTATGAGTGCCCTGTAGTTGTTCAAACGTCGTGATCGTCTTCTAGTAGTCTTTTTGTCGGGCGATGGATGACAGCGATTGTAAGAACACTTTGCCAGTCAAGTTTTTGTTTTGTTTGTTGACGATCCTGCATCCATGGATCAAAGGGTAAAAAAACATGTATGTAGCGTTGTCCGACCATTAGCGATAAATTCCGCTCAAACCGGTGCTAGGGGCTGTTTTGAACTTAGGAGGTATGAGTAAAGCTCTTTGTTGAAGGCCTCATGGGGACGTAATGATGAAGAATTACAATAAAAGTGTTCCATTGTTTAGTTTTACCATGTATTAGTAGAGACTTCATAGTTTGAAAAGAAAACTGGTGGTTAGTGAGCAAAATTTACTAATGCATTCTGGTGGATAAAATCAGAGTTCGCGAGTCAGGCTCAATTTCAAAAACCTTAGGAGTGACCATCCTAAAAAAAGAATACAAAAAAAAATCATCCTGCTTTAAACATGGTGTATATTCAGTTTTGTACCGATTAAAACACTCTTTTTTTTCTTTTCCCTATGAGTAGCTGTAATGTTGGTTTTAGTTTATTATTCATTTATTTTTTTAGTATTGTATATTATTCATCTTTCTTGCAAATAATTCAATTAATTTTGCCAAATGAAAATGATTTTTGGGGATTGCAAGTTTTATTTCAATCAGGTCGTCTCTACTGCTTCATATAAAGGTAAAACATTAAATAGTACATAATAAGGTGGATACAAGGATGATATGACCAAGCTCTGGACACTAAATGAACAAGGGTTTACTATCATAAGTGTAAAAGGTCAAAGTCAAGGTCACTGTGACCTACATTCACTACACCACACATCACCTTCCCATGATGCATCTACACACGAAGTTGAAAATGCTAGGTGCAATGCTACATAAGTTCTGCTCTGAACAGATGTTTGAATGTTTTTTTTCTATCGTTAAAGTCAGGGTCACATTGACCTAAATTTTGTACACTTTACATCGCATTCCCATGATGCATTTAATATCACAAGATATAGGTATAATTTTAGTAGAACTGTCAGATTTTAAACCATTGATACCATAGAATATATTTTATTTCAAAATGTTAAGAAACGGTTATTTTAAAATAAATATCACTGTTAAAATTATATTTATTTTTAATGCATGACCTCTAAATATTTATAAGAAAAGGGTTTTATATTGCGAGTTTATAATGCCGTTACCTCTTCATATGACTTCCTATTTTTCTTTCACAAAAAGGGAATTAAATAAATACAAAGGAAATGCACCGACGTTTCTTTAAGTCGTTCTGTGATCACTTCATTAGCTGTTTCAGAAGAAGGTAAATTATCCCTTCATTTTGTAAGAACATACACATACCTTCGAGTACAGCACACACCGACCACAGCAGAAAGAATCACTCCAGATACAATGGCTACACCATAAACTACATGTACAAAAAGAGAGTTAGTTACATAGAACGGAATTCTTGTCCAAATCTTATATAGATTATTTGTGTTTTGGAAAGCTAACCATGCAATTTACATTTCAAATATCTATTGTTGTAATATTTTTAACAAACTGAACTTACTATGAAGTATGAGTAAAGCTCGTTGTTGAAGGCCTAATGGTGACTTCAAGATGAACGACAACAAAATAAACATTGCTCCAATGCATGTTTTTACCACTTTCTCTCATATGCATTTACTCAATATCCGTTCATTGTTAATATATCAAAATTTGACTAATCTGACACAAAGGTTTTTGGATTTCTGTCAAATTCAACAGAGTTTGGTCCCAAAGACAACCTTTCACAGTTATAAAAACCCTTAATATACACTGTGTCATATTAGATAAGTCCCTTGTATAGGTTGGTTTTCTTTTGCTGATAATTCTGTAAATTGTGGTTGTAGTGCTCATATAACTCGATTTGAAAAGCTTATTTCATGAACAATCTTAACAAAAATATTACATAAAAAAGAAAAAAAAATACAACATTGACCACGACCTCAAATTACTTATTTTCTATCACTTACTTTTGCTTTCCGTGTGTTGTTTAGTTTGGCTTTGGCGAAATTTTAACCTTGGTGTGTAGTCAAATTAACTTATTTTTTTTTCATGCATTACATAAAAGAAAAAAAGAAATGTTATGATTGGAATGGAATAAAAAAGATATTAGTCTACCATTAGTCTACCAATCATAACATTTCTTTTTTGTAAACAAAATTGTTTAATTGTTGTTTATTGTAAATCTGATGACATGTCTTGCATACTTACAAACAATAAGGATTTTATAACAATGGGTATGTAGTTCCTCTAGAGAAATCTGAACAGTGGATGTATTGGATATATTAACACTATCACAGCTAAAAAACAGTTGAATTTCCGACATCTCTGGGTTCAATGTCTACTAAGTTTCGAAAAAGTACTCATTATGATTAGTGATCTGAAACGATATTTATACAAATCCATCACTAAACTTCTTTCCTTTCTGTATATTTTGTCTACATTGTGACAAATTCCTTGCTGCAATTCTCATGGACCTCAGTAAGGCTTTCGATTGTTTATCCCATGACCTTTTACTTTTGAAATTACAATCTTATGGATTGAGTGAAACTGCTCTAAATTTGTTAAAAAGTTATCTGTCTGATAGAAAGCAGTGTGTAAAAATTGGCAATTGTTTAAGCCAAATGCTTGATATTTATAAAGGTGTGCCGCAAGGGTCCATTATTGGCCCTGTCTTGTTTAATGTTTTCATCAATGACATTTTCCTTTTTG
>MJUU01010055.1:0-20270 GCA_002080025.1 Modiolus philippinarum | reverse complement strand
TTTTTAGTAACAGCGGCCATGTTGTTTGGTCTTTGGACTAATCGAACACATTTTTGAAACTGTATACCCTGGTGATGGTTCAGGCCAAGTTTGGTTACAATTGGCCCAGCAGTTTCAGAGGAGAAGATTTTTGAAATTGTAGACAAACAATGTATAAAAGAGCAAAAATTTGACAATAAAGGGCAATAACTTCAACATGGGTATTCAGATTTGCTTCAAAATTTTCATAAGGATAGATCTTGGTATGCTGAACATTTTTGCAATTTCAAGTTGGCTTTTATCTGTTATAGTTTTCCTAATAAAAAATTAAAAATATTAAAATTTTGAAAATTTTACGGAAAAGGGGCAATAAACTCCAACATGGGTCATCGGATTTTCTTCAAAATTGCAGGGCGGGTAGATCTTGTCATTCTGATCATTTTTATCCTATGTCAGATTTTTGATATCTGCTACGGTTTTTGAGTTATTTGCCAAAAACAGCAATCTACCCCTACGTTCTATTTTTAGTAACAGCGGCCATGTTGTTTGGTCCTCGGACTAACCGAACACATTTTTTAAACTACATACCCTGGTGATGATCCAGGCCAAGTTTGGTTTCATTTGGCCCAGTAGTTTCAGAGGAGAAGATTTTTGAAGAAAAGTTTACGACGGACGGACGGACGGACGACGGACGACGGACGCCAAGTGATGGCAAAAGCTCACCCTGGCTTTAGCCAGGTGAGCTAAAAACCAAAGTTACTGTTAATTTGGTTTCTGCAGATGCGTATTTCGACACCAAATGTTTTGATTTTATCATCACTGAAGAGACATAAATTGTCGGAATGGCCATATGCAAGAAATGAATTTACAGTCATTTTGTTAAACATTACCTCTTGGCCGATGCCTGTGCTGGTGATCTGTTAGTGTCCGAGGTTATGCATTTTACCCAGTAGTCAGTACTTCGGTGCACGATTTGAGAAAATTTTGGAACACTTAGAAGTATCTCCATCGTGAAAGCTCCCTCCTTTCCTGGTCTTTACACTTAGTTTTTTTTATGATTGTTATTTGTTCTTTCGTTATAAGATTTTTACAAATCTTTAGTTATGGTCTTCCAAATGTTTTTATTTTATCTGCAATGAAAAAAAACATTTAAGTTCTCAACATTGTCATATGCAGAAAAGAAATTAACAGTAATTGAAGTTCGGTATTTTGTTATTAATGAAAACATCTTATTGATATATTAGACCGAATAATCGGTCATTTGAGGGGTTGAAGAGGATTGATTCCGCCTTTTTGATGATTTTTTTGTGCAGAATATTGCAAAAGAATGAAAACTTTGGAAAATCTAGACTTGAACCTTTGTTTGAAAAAGTCTGTACAAGAGTCTTTTTCAATTAATTTAAATATATTTTTTAAAAATCAACAAACTTATATTATATGACAGTACAAAAATCTTATTTAATAATACATTTTGAAACAATAATCATACATGTCAGAAAAATGTTAAAATTTTAATAAACCTTTTCAATACAAAATATCGAAGCTAATGTAAGTTTAATTTTTGTCAACAGTTGTACAAAGAAGTTATTTTCATATTTATATGAGAATCAAAATTTGTAAATAAGAATGGAAAAAAGAAAATTGATTCTTACCAACGGCAGAAGAATATCGATGGAACAAAGGAGTGGAATCCACAAAAATCGAAGTCCAAAGACATGGCGAAAACGAGCACTTAAGTGTTAAGTTACATTGATATTAAAAACATGTATTTATAGAATTGAAATAAAAAACAGGCAAGAACACAATTTCAGGTTACACATTTATTGCCGAATTGACCAATACAAACAGCAGCAATATTCAGCCAAAATGTCAAAGCGTCAAAAGCAAAATTAAACATAAAACCAATCGCTGATTGCTCAACTCTGACCGTCTTCGCTGTCGAAAAACACTTATTATTTCTTTATGCCTTTCATACGTTATTAAATCATCAATTTTATTTATGTTTTTGCATAAGCACAAGGGTTCATTGCGATTTTTCGCTCGCGGGGACGAATGTCCGGAGAGTGATTGTCATACCCCTGGTGTCTGCGTCGGCAACGGCAAAACTTTAACCTGGCTTGTGGAATTGAAACCTAAATAGCTATAATGTTGATATTTGGTATTTGAATTCCTTGTGATGAGAGCTTTCTTCTGGTACTGTACTTGTAGACATTTTGACCTTGACCTAAGGGCAATTTTTAAAAACTTTTTACCTTGCCTCTAGAAGGTAAGCTTTTAGTTGAAGGGTATTTATATTTGGTTGCTAGCTATCTTATGATGAGAGCTTTCTAGTGGTACCATATTTGTAGACATTTTGACCTTGACCTTGCCCTAAGGACAATTTAAAAAAAAAACTTTAACCTTGCCTCTTGAAGGTAGGCTTTTAGTGGTAGGGTGTTCATATTTGGTATGTTACTTCTTTATAATGAGAGCTTTCTTCTGATACCTTAATTGTAGATATTTTGACCTTGACCTTGTCCTGAGGGCAACTTTTTAAAAAAAAACTTAAACCTTGCCTCTAGAGGGTAGGCTTTTGGTGGAAGGGCGTTATATTTGGTATGTCACTTCCTTTTGGTGAGAGCTTTCTAGTGGTACCATATTTGTAGACATTTTGCCCTTGACCTTGCCCTGAGAGCATTTTTTTAAACTTTAAAAAAAAAACTGTAGTTGTTATTTGATAGGGTGTTCATACTTGGTATGTGACTTTATTGTAATGAGAGCTTTCTGATGGTACCTTTCTTTAACTTACAAATTTATTGTACATTGAGGTTACTCTAATGTTGTCTTCTGACAACTCTTGTTCATTAATGTGTTTATTTTGGCCATGAATACAAAATTTAAAGTCAGTTAGACCAACATTACTGACTTTGAACACTATTAATATAAAGATACTTTCAGGTTTTAAAAAAATATGTATGACTTTTTCAGCTATGTGGTAGATTTGGAACCATTGAAGAAGTCGCAAGAGCATGTCTATTTTTAGCCACTGAAGCTACATTTTGTACTGGTCTTGATTTTAATGTAACTGATGGAGCGGAACTTAATTATGGAAACAAGAACAGAAAAATTTAAATGTCTAACTTAAAAGATAAATAAGTTATAAACAAACTTTAATACTGTCTCTTGAAAGAGGAATGCAATATAAAATAAAATTCTACCTCATAAAAATTGTTAAATTTTTATTGCATACAAGTTGTTTCCCAGTAATACCTAAATTTGATCCAAGAAATATTCATGACATATAAACACATAACACTTGATTCTGTCATTTGTTTATTGAAATGCCTAAATACCGAAGTTACTGTGAATTTAAATTCTGCATATGCACATTTCGACAACTTATGTCTCTTGAAAATTATGTCTCTTGAAATTGAACAATTAATAAGAAGTTACATTCGTTCGAATGTAGCAATGAAATTTACATTTACTTCGGTATTTTGTTATTTATGACTAGCGCAATAGTGAGTCCCGAGAGTATTCACCTACCCTGTAGTCAATACTTTTGTGCTGACACGAGAACCGATTTTTAGCGGAATCCAAAAATATGTTGAATAATAAGCTTTAGCTTTTATTATGCTGTACACGTGTCTCAAGGAGTAACCTCTCATTAGTAACATTAAGATCAAATAATATGGAAATTATGAAGTCGAGATAACAGTAAACACCTTAATCCAAAATTGATCATCACTGCCAAAAAATTGAAATAGGAGGCCGAATCCAGTACTAAGGACATCCACCGAGTGTCATACACGGAAGGAAGCTTTAGTATCTTAAAAGGAAATGACATGGAAGATGTTGAAAGTTACGATCTTGTATTCAGCTCAAAACATGGATGTTATGTCATTATAGCCATTTTAAATTCATATCCATCGTGTATGCCATGATGCATCTGTCATATATTGTCATGATATTCATAGAAATTTTGTCGCGTCTCTGTCCTTTTCGGTCCTTTTCGTTTATTTGAACTTGAAGAATTGCTTCTTTCAAGATCGACGGTTGATGCATATTTTCTTGCTCTAAGTCTCATTCATATTCCAGTAATGTCATTCATGATCGGCGGATGTGATTCTAAGTACTCATTCAAACTTGGATTTCCCATTCTGTCTTTACTACTACAGTCATATACTATTCGTATTGGCGTAGTTGACGATCTTTGGCGACCGGGTGATGCGGAATATAATGAACAGGTCTATCATTTGGTATTTCGGACTCCTCCACTTGGTTTCTGGATCACTTATGATTACTCGTATATTTGTAGCAATTTTAGATTTCGATCTATACGTCGTGATTACACTCGCAGTCCTGTGTTTAACATTTTCCAAATTATGCAGTAATGTATGAAAATCTTGTTTCCATGGCTATGTATTTACCAATCTGGAATTTGATTTTTTTTTGTCCCCATATTGTCGTACGATTCCCTTCCGACTTTTGTTGTCTTCACTTTCTGTAACTCCCAATGATTCCAACTTCTAAAATTTATCTACATCACATGTAATATCTGTAACATCGTAAGAATATTCATCAATGAATAATGTGTCTGCTTTCTTCCGTTTGTCCAATTTGGTCCCGATAGCAAGTAGCCTTAGTTCGATATCACTGCTGTTGGTCCATCTCCGCTTTGAATTTTGTCTTCTACAGCTGACCAATAATAATCAGCACCGGTTATTAAAAAATTATTGAACTTATCACTGGGCGATATTGGAAGCACGAATTTTAGTTCATTAATTAACTGCAATGATGCGATTTCTTCTCGTGAGTTCATGTATACCTGATCATTGATTTTCGGTACACTTACAACTTCTCAGTCTTCTTTTATTGTCTATAGTTTCTAACTGTATTTATGCTTTATTACGGAAATGAAGTGTTCTTCTTGTCCTCCAAATCCCAATATTTTCACTGCCACTTTTTCGGTCGACAAAAATTCTAATTTGCATGCTAATTCCTCTGTAATGAATGAGTTTTGAGCTCATTCCGTTCGTTACCTTAACAAAGCACAGATGCAGTTTAAAATTACAGACAATCCGCAGCAAAAGAAGTCCATAGTTACATGAAAAACCGTGGTGAACATTAGCTTAGAAGAGCTAGATGTTTGTCATACAACCTTCTGTCAAATAATACTGACGCTCTAGTAGAAAGTAATAAAGCGGTCTGCTCTAGCGGTTCATGATCAACGTTAGTGTGTGCTATGGTTTTACCTGTAACTATGAATTTCTGTTGCTGTGGGTTGTGAATGCTAGTATGATGTCTCTTACCACATTGTCTGCACTTAAAGTCAGAATTACAATCAGCTACCCGGTGACTACCACAACAACTAGAAAACACGAGGGGACTTTATAAGCATAAGTGGATGATATAAATCGGATAATGGTTTTTATGAAATAAAAACGATACGCTAGGCTATGGAATAGCCTTCGGTAGAAAATTGCGTGTTGATTGACAAGGGTGTGGTGGCTCATGATGTATTTGTATACTCAAATCAATACTTGAAGTAAGCCTTTCTCGGTACTTCTTTGTAATTTCTTCTGTTGGTCTGCACTTGTGATAAAACAGTCACTGATTCGATCAAACCTCTAATTTTATGCCAACAGCAACTCAAAGTAGTTTCGTGCTTTTGTTTTTGTTTTTGTTTTTTTTGTTCTTGCATTATCCTAGGGTAGCTCTTTATTCTTTCGCAAAAAAAACGCAATTCTATCTTTTTCCCCCTGTCGTTCTCCATTGCCTAAGTATCGCCACAAACTACAATCACGCTTTGTTTAACACAATTGAAAAGTCTTTTATAGTATTTGTATATTATTGATTATTGCACAATACCTCATCTTTATTTATTAACTTCCGGTTTTAAATTTATACATTATTGTTCTTATTCTTTTTATCATATCTATATTTATAAATCTGGCTAAGCGATAATGCAATACCAATCCCATCATTCTCTACAAACCTGGTCCCAGTACCACCTATAGTAAATGTTTATAATACTTTTCAACTTCCACAAGGAAGCAGAAAAATTAAACCCCGCCCCGTTTTATCAGGACGAAACTGGACGCCATTTTGATTTTCGAGAATCTAAAATTCCTATTGGTCAATACTCTTCTGCGCATGCGTTCTCCTCACTGCGCAAGCGTACTCCTCACTTCACCCCAAGAACTATCTATATAGCTAGGCTATTCCATAGCCTAGCTAATTAAAACAAACCAGCATCTGTTTCATGATTTCAATGCGCTTCTCTATATCTCTAAAATTCCTACATTTATTCTGGTGGTGCGGTTCATTGCATAATGAGCATACTTTACTCTTACCTTTATTGACGGTACGTTGTGTTGGTTTTTGTTGCATGTTGCTTCTCATGTTACAAATGGTGCTGTAGGCTCGTGCTCTGTTTCTTCGTTTGAAGTGTCAAGGGTCTTCCGCGTTTCGAACACACAAATCCTTCTTTTTCAGTGGACCTAAATGATTCTTTATCCCAGTTATTGTTCCCTCTATCTCGTGATATATTGTTGCGTATAGTTGCTGTATAATCGGTGTAAGAATTTTACCAAATGTTATTGCCCTGTACTTGACGATTCTTATCCTCGAATTTTACTTTTTATGCGATCGGAAATGCTTCTCAAACTATCAACATTCGATTTCGGTGCTGGTAAATCTATTAAATTTTGTATGTAAACATTCATAAGTTTGCGTTTCGGACTTAATCTCTCTGTCAATATAGCTATATTGCACACAATTAATTTACAGTAATTTCATATTTTTTGTCTCGCCCGCGACAAAAGTAGCGTTAAGCGAGACATTAGCGTGCACAGTACGACGGCGATGATTGCTGTGTAAACTCAAGATATCTTATAGATCGATCCTTTTGATGCGTGAACACAATAATTGGTCCTTGGGTAATGTAGCTTACAGCAAGCCCTATCTGACTGGCCCGAAATCATGTGACTTCGACCTTATTGCACGGTCAAGTTCCCAGTTTAAATTTTTTTTCTCGTGAGCTTAGGTCACGCATAGGTATTACTTTCCGGCGGTCGTTAACTTTCTGAAACCTTTTTAAGTTTTAAAGTATATCACTTCCATGTATTTACAAGATCTTTTGTCTGTAGGAAGCTTCAAGTCCTTTTCCCAGGAGTTCAAATGCATAGATTATATTTACTGTATTGGTGTATCTTTGCGGATATATGACAGTTTGACACTTGTCAAGTGACCTCGATGACCTTTTTTAAGTTTTACTGGTTAGACCAGTTTTTCATTAAGATGTTCAGCCTCGGTATTTTTAGTAGGTCTGCTTCTCAATAACTATAAAAGGTTTAGTTAGTAGTATTATTAGTATGTAGCTTGGTCTTCGTAAGTACATGACAGTCTGCTATTTGGCTTTTGATCTTGATCTCAATTTCACAATACAGTACCCAGGCTAAGTTATTGTTATTAAGTCTGATTTTCTTTTACAAGTGGTAACTGTTAGTGGTAGGGCAATAATACATCTTGGCCTCACTTGAAATGTCTCGTAATTATGTAAATTTCCTGTAATTAGATGAGTTTTTTAAAGAACAATAACTGGTGTGGCAAAGATATTAAACATAGTGATATAGCTTGGGTAGCACTTGACTGTTTTACTTGTTTTTGAACCTACATCCCAACTTCATGGTCTAGTGACATTATTTTTGTTTTCTGATGAGATGTGTTTCCATTCAAGAATAGTATATGCCATGGCAATGATATATAGTATGTAGGTTTCTCTAGGTAGTATCTTGATGTCTACCATATTGATTTAATCTTGACCTCAGTTTCACGGTCTAACGATTATGTTAAGTTTATACTGGGACATATATATTGACGGGATTAAAAACTCTCGGTAATCATCAAAACCGGTGTCGCGGCCAAAGTTATAAGAGATGATATAAAGGGAATGGATTTGTACTACTTACGGACCTTGCAGTTATCCGTTGTACAAGATATAATACACTTAATGTATTTCAATAATCTTTTTAATGAAAACATGCTTAATTTCTGTTGTTATTAGCATTAATTATATCTATATAATTATTTAAAAAACAATTATGTATAAAACTAGGAATAAAGACAAATGATATATGCCGAATTATTTGTAAATCTTCAATAATTTTATGTAATAATTTTTAATTCTGCCTGGGACTAATATCAGTCTCTGATCTCTAAGAGCTGCTTCGAATGTTCAAAACTCTTGTTAAGTATATTAGAATCGAAATAGATTATTGCAATTGGGCTCTATGCGAATTAGAACATGGTCAGACCTTATATTTGTCTTCATTTTATACCTCGCTATCGCTCGGTATAAATATTGACAAATATAAAGTCTGCCCATGTTCTAATTCGCATAGAGCCCGCTTGCAATAATATATTTCTTAAATAACAATATATAGATGACATAAAATAATATTATTATATTATAAAAATATTGGTCATACTTACAAGTATCCTTGTTGCTACATATATGTCCGCGTAATATGGAGACATATAAGCGGCAGCTCATATGGCACTAGGTTCAAGCCACTTATACATCCCCATCCCCTTGACAAAACATGCAGCACCAAAAACACTAATTTTGTGCTCAGAAAAGTCTGCTAAATTAAGGAAGAACATATTATACTGCATGTGAACATAGATGCAAAGAAGGAAGACGGTTTTTTGGAGAAAATGCTAGATATTGATTTTATTTACAGACTTAAAGTACAATTGCACTTTAACTGTGAATGAAATATATTTCACATAGCAACAGATTACTATATATATAGTGGACGTCTCAGAAGACGTAGGATTGAAGAAATTTTCACTGTATTGACCATTATTATAACTCCTGTAAGAAAGTTCTTTTATAGTAAAACAGTTTTATTTTCGCATAGTTTTCAAAATAAATAGCTTTGACTGTACTATTGCAATAGTTACCACTGCTGCTGTGAAGACTATTGATTTCTACGTCAATCATCATCAATCATCACGTGTGGAAGGCGGAGTTTTGATCTGACCGACAAATGGGTGGTACTTATCCGCGTAATCACCTCTGCAATTGATGTTATCAAGCATTTGTAAGATTGTCGCTACAGTGCTAAGATTTTTTTGACAGTATTTTCATTTTATTGGAAAGAAGAAGGAATGAAAAAAAGCTAAGCTTCGTGTGTACACACATATAATTCATTCTCCCAAAACAGTTGAATATGTTTTGGCCACTTCAAATATATATCATTTCATTGCTAGAAATAAGTTCCCTTCCTGTGTTGATGTAATTATGTAATGTGTATTGAGATCATTGACGCGTGGAAATTGACATCGGAATCAGTTACCACAGATACAGTAAAACGATTGACAGGATATTTGCAAACAAGCGAAAGAAATTGATTCTGATTGACAAAGAAGGTGTGGCCTATGATACTTTTTGCCAATATTTTTTCGTATTCGGGCAGTAGCAAATATTGAAAAATATTTGCTTTGTGAGATCAAAGGAAACTCGGGTCGTGCACTATTGTCCATCACCCTGGCTACTATTTTCGCATAGTCAATGTAAAACACAACATTATTATATAAATAGAAAAAGCCGTTACAAAAGTTATTTGGATATTGATGATACCGTTATAGATATCATTGTACATTAGAGTTCAGTTTACAAACAGCTAAAGACGTTAATACAGGCCTCCAACACCACATCAAAATACTTAGGAATTGTATGACTGTTTGGAATATTTTAATGTCATCATCGTGCTCTAAATAATACATTTTAGTTCTGAAAAACAAGGTATGTACAATTATAACATATAATCAATAGAAGATTCATAAATATATATTATTCTTTGTTAAATAATCTAAATAACTACATTTTGTTTTCAAAATAAATTTCAAAATCTGAACAATATTTCATCAAAATTTTCAAATTTCTATCATCATAAGTATAAAACCTGTATGATCCTGTATGACCAAATAGAGTGAAAGTATGCATATAAATATGAAAATAAATCTTTTATACATCTAGAAAATAAAGAATCTCTGTCAAAACAAAAGAGATTATTAGTAGTTTCAGATTGTATGGTAGTCTGTACAAGGATCCTGAAATAGGTTAAACTTTTACATTGTGTAAAGATATGTAATAGAGTTTCTGGATAAATTTTACAAAAAGGACACAAAACATTTTCTATAATACCCCTATCTTTTAATTTTTGTAAAGTTGGTAGACTGTTGTTGTGTATTACTCTGAATATAAAGTCCTGGATAAAGTTTGATTTTACTTCATTTACATCACTCCATACCTTTTTAAAATTTATATGAGGATTTAAAGTAACTACTTTGTGTTCAAAACTATCATTATCTACTAGAGACCAATAAATTTCTTTACATGTAGTTTTTTTTATTAAACTTAACCTTACCTTTATATTGCAGATATAACTGTATTAGTCTTCTTTATACTGGAGGGATACTTACCACTGTATTTTGGTATTGGTTTGAAGCTAATTGTGGCAGGATATCCCTAGTTGTATAACCTACATAGTATGTATAGAAGTTAGACCAAACAGATTTATTTAAGAAATAGATTATTGCAAGCGGGCTCTATGCGAATTAGAACATGGGCAGACCTTCTATTTGTGAATATTTTATACCGAGCGATAGCGAGTTATAAAATGCAGACAAATGTAAGGTCTGACCATGTTCTAATTCGCATAGAGCATCTACCGTATAGCGGGTAATTTTAGCGGGGTTTTAATTTTTGCTTATTTTCGCGGATGGACTTAAATCGCAAAAATAAATTCCGCGAATATTTTCCGGATTCTTAGGATATATATATATAGGATTTTTAATAATCCGCGAAAATTTAAAACGCTAAAATTTTCCGCATACATTTTCCACTCAAATCCGATATATTTTTGACCCGCGAAAATAACCCGCTATACGGTATTTCGATTCTAATTTACTTAACAAGAGTTTTGAACATTCGAAGCGGCTCTTAGAGAGAAATATTGGGTTTTGCACTAGAATTGAAATATGTCGGAAAACTGCATACAAAAACACATAAATTGACATAGAGAAATCTATATTCTTTGTTTTATCAATACAAGTGGCTCATAAGCTTATAAATTAATACAAATATACTATTATAAATCAAATAAAATACAGATATTTTAAAAATCGAAGCGGTAATAAGTGTGAGTTGGTTATATTTCTGATTTATATGACTGCATTATAGTTGTGTTATGTTTTAAGGATGGTCTCTCCTCGGGTTTTTGAAACTGCCTCTGACTTTCGGAATTCTCTTGTTTTATACATTATTATGCATTAGAAAATTTTGCACACTGACCACCAATTTTCTTTTCAAAATTTGATAGTATACATCTTCATTAGACTCCTGACAAAATTTGATTAAATACTTGATATGCCTTCATCGCATTTCAATGGTTGATTACCTATATGCAAAGTGAATGAAAAGCCTAGAGAAGTTCGGTTTCCCGCCAAAATTTCAGGCGTTTAAAGCTCAAAAACGGCCGAACTGACCTATCAATATTTTTGGCTTAAAATGATGTATGATCCATATTCTAATAAATAAAAAAAAATTAAATCTTTGATATAATAAACTTGAGGAGTCACCATCCTTAAGCAAAAAAGAAAAGAAAAAAAAATAAAACTCATATTTATAATTTTATTTACGTTAAAAATTTTAAAAAAATCATATTCGTAGAGCATGATATGCAACATAGATTGGATTTCATAACAACAACACATTTGTTGCTAGGTTACGGTAATGTTAATTTCAGTTCCGAGTTGTAAATTTAGTAGCTGTTGTAAATTACTATTCTTGTCATTATTTGATGTGGATTTTCGGGTGATTCATTATTTAAAACGTTATTTACACAAAATAAAATGAATATTGAATGAATAAAGTGTGAAATTGAACATTGCGAATGTCCTTTTGTAAAAAAAATATACGCATGTGCTAAAAAATATTGTTGAAATTAGAACATAGCTTTGTTTCCAAAGCGAAAGAAGAAAGTCATATTAGAATGCCATTCAACATACAGACAAGTCTATATAACAACATGGAGTTAATCTTGAAATTAATATCAGGTAAATTTTCACTACCATTTGCTTTAGTTTTTTGTAAAGATTTTCTATTTAGATATTCATATCGTCCACTCCAAAAAAATTCATATATCTTGTTATCATTTTCACATAGCTTGAATCAGGGAGGATAACTCTTCCAACATATAATAATTTACGGAATACAAATGTATTTATAACTAAAATCTTATGCTTGAATGTAAGTTTTCTTTGTTTCCATGTTTCTAAAGTTTTCTTAATCTTTTGTTTAATTGGTTCCCAATTGTTTTTAATCTGCTCTTTACCGTAATAAATACCTAAAACTTTAATTGAATCTTTAATTAAATGAACATAATTATTTGTAACAATTGGATTACATATTTTATATATTTCTGTCTTTTCAGTATTGATTCTAGAGCCTGATACTGAACCAAACTTGGCAAACTGCTCAAGATATAAATCATATTCCTCAATAGAAGTTGACACTGTGGAGCAATCATCTGCATGCTGAAATAGTTTGACCTTTGACATTAGATTAGGCACATCTACACCTTTAATGCGATTGTCATCTCTGATGTTACAGCAAGTGCTTCAATCACAAGAGCATACAGCGACATACTGAGGGGACACCCCTGTCTTACTGATCGAGTCACGTCCATGCTGTCCGTCAGCAGTCCATTAACTTGCACCTTACTTTGTATGTCTGTATATAATGTCTTTATATAGTCAATATAGAAAAGTGGAAATTTCATTTTTTCTAGAACTTTGAATAGAAAACCATGTTCTACCCTGAATGCTTTTTCCTGATCAAATGTTATAAGAAATCCTTTTTTATTGTGTTCTGTCATGTATTCTAATATATCATTAACTGAATATAAATTGTCAAAAATACTTTTATCAGGTCCTGCCCCTGTCTGTTTGGTATCTACTAATTAATTTATAACTTAAGATAATTTAAATGTTAAATATTTTGCAATAATTTTATAATCAAAGCATAATAGGCTTATTGGTCTCCATTGCTTTAGCTCTTTTTTATCTCCCTTATTTTTGTAACTCAAAGTAATAATACCCACTCTCATTGTATCTTTTAATTTACCTTGCAAATATACATTTTAATAACATCAACTAATTCATCACCTATAACTGGAAAGAATTTTAAATAGAAAGCTTTTCCAAGACCATCTATACCAGCACTTTTATTATTATTAAAATTTCTTACTAATTTCAAACATTCATCCTTAGTTATAAAGTTACTTAAAAGTAACTGATCTTTTTCGTCTAAACATTTTAAATTTAAATTTTGTAAATATATATCCATATCGTGTTCTGATAAATTGTCAGAACTGTACAAGTCTCTGTAAAAATCTCTAGCTATCTCAATAATTTCATTTTTATTTTCTGTCACCCTTCCATTTTTGTCTTTCAAAACCTTAATTTCTTTCTTAATCCCCCTTTTTTCCTCTTCCAATTTAAAAATGTCAATATTTTCTATGTCTTCTTCATAATATTCTATCCTTGACCTTAATAGTATGCCCTTTTTGTACATTTTCAATGTCTGTAATTTGCTTATGTAATGTTTTAATATAATCTTGGTTTACCCGCTGTTTTGTCTCTTCTTCATATAACTCTGTGTATAACTTATGTAATGTATCTTTGCTTTTAGCTGAAACTACTTTTGAATATTCAATAGACATAATTTTGATTTGCTTTTTTAATAATTCCCACCATTCAAGTATATTGTATATATGTTTTTGTGTTTTCCAATTAAGAATTGAATGCATTATTTTGAAGTTTCATTGGGATATGAAAGGGTTGACCGAAGCACATTTTTAATGAAGCGCGGTAGCGCTTCATGTTGAAAATGTGCGCCCGGTCAACCATTTCATAGTCCCTATGAAACTTCATAATAATGCATTCAATTCTTATAATTACATTTTAAACCCGAAATATAAAAAGCAACTTTATTATTTACTGGGAAGTACATCATGTACATTGGGATTTTATTTTTACAAATCCATCCGCCACGTGAACACGTGGTCAAATGTGTTTCATGGGAATTGCAACTTC
The DNA here is from genome assembly GCA_002080025.1 of Modiolus philippinarum. Taxonomy (NCBI): domain Eukaryota; kingdom Metazoa; phylum Mollusca; class Bivalvia; order Mytilida; family Modiolidae; genus Modiolus; species Modiolus philippinarum. Next base: position 6,143 of record MJUU01010055.1, on the reverse strand, counting down.
ACATTGATATGCCACGTGATCGATGTTCACCTATCAAACTGACGGAATTCAAATGAATATTCATGAAATGTAATTATTAGTTAATATAATCTGAAATATAATCAACATATTGATTTTCCTCCAATAAACTTTCATTCAATTTCCAAAAACCTGTCCCCCACTTATCTCTGCATAAATCCAATTCAAAAACTAAATCTTTATGATCAGAGTTCTGATACACTTTATATTCTATATTTTTTAGTTTACTATATATATAATAATCAGAGTATACTCTATCAATGCTTGTCCCTAAGTTATCTTTTGTCCATGAAAATATTTTTTCCTCTGGATACATCAAATAAATTGAAAGTGTTTTTGATTTGTGATAAAACATTTATAACTCTTTCATCTAATATAATATTAGTATTTTTGTGTCAGTTTTATTTTCAATCATGTTATAATCACCAAGAAGTATAATTTTATTCTTGATATTATCAAATTGTAAACTTTGTATATATTCTAGTAGTGAGTGATAAAAAACAATTTGTTCCTGTCTAGGTACACTGGTTTTTGAGTAAATGTTTATAATATGTAAAACTTTTCCACCAATATCAAAACTATTATGTAACACTCTGCCAGTTAAATCATCATGTACATTATATATTCTTGCATTGTCCAATTTTTTTATATTAGATTTATAACACCATTGCAATGTGTATCAGAATTATAGAAAACATGATAATTACCTTTTTCTTCTATATCTTTCACTCTATTTTGACTTATAATCCCTGTCTCTTGTAACCCTATAAAATCAAAATTTGCATATACATTCATTATGTTTTCTATTTTAATTTCCACCCCCTTCTAATATTAAGAGTCCCTGATCTATCGAAAATTTATGTCAGAGGTGAGACTTTAATAAAGTATTTGTCTTATAAATGATATAAAAAAAGCGTTTCTTGAGTAAAGAATGCAACTATGTTTGTTTGCTTTTAACACGATCAGTGTAAGAATCAATCAAAATATTATTCCTTTTTATCAAATTAATTGACTTCTAATTATTTGTTATTAAAAATAATTTAAAGAAAGTTTCAAGGATCAAAGAAATTTAAAAAAATGTATTTTTTCTGTTACTGATTTTTGTTTGTTTTTTTCTTGGTATTCCAAACCATCGATCACTTTCTCATCAAAATGGCGATATATCGATTTGGTTACGAAGCTAAATATCAACTAAATATCATAATAAAACCTACCCCCAAGTACTCTGTGATAAGTAAAGTAAATATTTTCCATTGCAATTTCATATTAAATTATGATTTCTTCACAAAAGATATACTACCACAGTCGATCACTTCGTCATGAAATAGCGACCACACAATTTGGTTAAAAAGCGTGTAAATCTCACAATAAATCATACATCAAGGCTCCCTATTGTATGTAAAATTTTACGTTCTATTTGAATTAAACATTTATTTCATGATTTAACGAACTGTTTCTTCACAATATGTACCAAAACATTGCCTCCGTCTCACGATACAGGCAAAATTAAATTCGTGTCACGAAGTCCTAGATTAATATTCGTACAATCTGACAGGGAAGGTGATGATAAACACTCGCAAAGTAAACATAAGACATTAAAAAAGCTTTTGTGACACTTATCGGTGTATGAGATGGCTGCAATGGTAGATATTTTCTTTCAAGCACCGACGAAAATAAAAATCATCTACGAAAATTGCTATATGCCGTCTTCGTCGCAATGCATTGTGGGTATTTTACCTTGAAATGGGATTTGATCGGATCAAACTGGTTTGTAATGGAGTTTGAATCCCGTCAATATATTAGTCCCGGGTTTATATAATATGACCTAATGAGCATGTTTGGTTTTTCATTAATTATTTAAGTAGGCCAAAATTTTAGGTTGGTCTTTGGTAGCTCATGACAGCTTGCTCTATGACTTTTGTCTTTGACCTCACCTTCACGGTCTAGTGATCATGTTTAGTTTTACTGATAAGGTCAGTTTGATTTCATATCAATTTAGAGGTAAAGCAGGGACGGGCAGGACATCTAACTGGGTCCACACTAAATATCAGTAAAATATTATATTAACCCCTTAAAATCATAGAATACAGTAGGTTAGAATATTTTAACCCAATTTTAAAATTACAGGAAGTTTGGTATGTCTGCGGCGTTATCCGACGGTAAATCGGCCCTGTTAAATGGATTTTATCCCCTGCAAATATTGATGTCGTCCAATCAAAATTTACGTTACATACATAAGTGTATTATAATTAACATTTTATGCAAAATTGAAAATATTACCCAAGATGCCTCGTTTCTAAATTAACCGGTAGTACAAGTTCTTCCAAAAGTCGAATTCTGGAACGTTCCGGCTATAAGAATGGCGGGTCAAAGAGGTAAAACGGGGTAAAAATGGCGTCCCTGAATATGGGGGCAAAGGAAATCAACATTATGAATGGATAATAGCAGAACATGTCATAAATCAACATTTCACCAAAGCGGGTCATCTCCAACCAATTTAATTTAGGCCAAGAAAATAAATATGAGAATTCCTCGATTGTCGGAAACCAGTTTCCAATAGATTTGGGTTAAAAATTCAGAGTGGAATCACCCTGTTGTGACGACTTTATGAGTGGTTATTGTATTTTTGGTCCTCCATATAAACGAAGTCCAATATTTGTATTATGGCAGGACTTCGTTATAAGGACAAAATTGTATTGATAACTGGAGGCTCTCGAGGGATCGGCAAAGGGTGTGTTGAAGTATTCGGTGAGTGTATAGAAAATAGCCTATTTGATAAATGAGGTTCGTGTCGGTTATTATTTGTAAACTGATATATAATCAAGCAAATACAAAAACTTCATTCTATCGTCACTTTATCTTCACCAACCAAAAAAATTAATCTTGCTCCGTGTCGTATAAAAGGGTATTACAAACATTGTAAATATAAATAGAGCCACTCCCCCTTTTCCCATAATAAACAAGTTTCCTTAATATTTATATATTTACTATTTAAAATTGTTCTTAGAAACATTTTAAATTCATACTTTAATGCATTTATTTATATATTTGTTTATTTTTCAGTTGAAAATGGTGCTCAAGTCGTATTTTGTTCAAACGACGGTAAAGTATATTCGAAACTATTTATAGATAATGTATGGTAAGCCGTTCGTGTTTATAATAAGACAGATCGAAGGGGAAACCTAGCCACATAAAAGTAATTATAAAGTCCATAATTTCACTCTAGGAAACAAGTTTAATAGAATACCGAAGGTACAGAGGAGTGGTACTAACAAAAATCGAAGTCAAAAGACATCGCATTTATAAACGGAACGCAGAAAATAATGACGTTAAACAGCTACAAAGCACAGAAATAGAAAAAAGCACAGCATTCAAAACCAAGGCACTTACAGTGTGAACTCCTCTGAAACTAAGAACGACACTAGGTGCACCGGAAGGGTAAGCATGTCATGCTCTGTAAGAAGCTCCCGTCACATTGTAAGTGACGTGAAAATAGACGTAAAGCATTGGCGGATCCAGAGGGGGGATCGGGGGTTGGAATCCCCCCTTTTTCTGATGTATTTTTAATAAATATCCTGATGTTTTATTAAGAACTACCCCCCAGAATTTTCGCGCCTCGCTCCGCTCTACGAAATCTTGTTTCATTTCAAATTGCAATACAATTTTCTAAATGCTTGGATCCGCGCCTGTAAAGTTATAAAACTCAGTGACATCAAACTTCACATGCGCAAATGGGTTTCTAACAGCTAGGAATTAAAAAAATACTAAAACATTACATTATACCCATTTACATGCATAAAAAATACAAAAAAAAACGTGTGTCCTGGTGATTATTTAAGTTAACAACATTTTAAAACTCATTCGTGTATTTCAATCGCATAAAGTAGTGTCTGTTCACACTAAACACGTGAATTCGGATTAGCTTAGATAAAAAGACTTAGTCTGCATTACATTCACAGTGCAAAAGTCAACCTAATTTATCCACAACGTTACATGTACTTATAACGTGAACGTAACGGCTTTGCCTTTATTGTTCATTTATTTAATCACGAGCGCGATTGTATTCGAATTGAAAGTCCCGGAGGTTGTAAACACCAGTAAAAGATAATCCAATTCTTAATTGTGATCGATTATGTCAGTACCTTTTCTTATTTTTTATTCGAAAATACGAAAAAAACGTCTTGAAACTATGTTGCGTGTTCATTGTCACTGCCACTCTGTTTGATTGGTATTTAAGGCTCACTTTTTCATCTATATCCCGGCGTGAACTGTTATAAGTAAAAAAGTGGGAAAATAAAACAGCTAGGGGCTATCTTAAACTTGGTATGAGGTATGAGTAAAGCTCGTTGTTGAAGGCCTTATGGTGACTTCAAGATGAAGAACAACAACTAGAGGCTCCCAGGAGCCTGTATCGCTCACCTGGCTTTCAGTTGCCACAATGAAGCTAACATTTTAAGTTATACAGTTGAAGTTAAGTCTCTCAAAATTTGTTAGCTTAAACACCACCAATATCTTAAACTGTATTTAAAGTCTGATCTTGTTTTACTTTATTTCTTTGTTGTCCAATTTTGACAAAAATGCACTTGCTTATGACCACTTTCAACACCAGTTTTGAAGTTGAGACATAATTTTGTAAATGGCAGTCAACAACAATTTTTAAAACCATCACATCAATTTTTATCTGGAAACCAAATTTGAAAAAGGAAAATGTTGAATTTTCCCGCCTTTTGGTGGCCATTTTGAAACGAACAATTTTTAACATTGGTTTGAATTTGCGACATCAATACCCATTTGGAAACCAAATTCCATTGAAATTTGACAATGTTAAATTTTCCCGCCTTCTTTGGCGGTCGTTTTGAAAATGGCGGTTAACAAACAATTTTCAGCATCTGTTTTGAAGTCGCAACATCAATATCCACTTGGAAACCAAATTTCATTGAAATCGGACAATATTGATTTTTCCCGCCTTTTGTGGAATCCATTTTGAAAATGGCGGTCAACGAACAATTTTTAACATTGGTTTGAATTTGTGACATTAAGACCTATTTGGAAACAAAATTCCATTGAAATTGGACAATGTTGAATTTCCCGCCTTTTTTGGCAGTCATTTTGAAAATGGCGGTCAACAAACAATTTTCAGCATCTGTTTTGCTATGCAACATCAATATCCACTTGGAAACCAAATTTCATTGAAATCGGACAATATTGAATTTTCCCGCCTTTTGTGGAAGCCATTTTGAAAATAGCGGTCAACGAACAATTTTTAACATTGGTTTGAATTTATGACATCAAAAACTATCTGGAAACAAAATTCCATTGAAATTAGGAAATGTTGAATTTTCCAACCTTTTTTGGGCATTTTGAAAATGGCAGTCAACGAACAATTTCCAGTACCTGTTTTGAAGACGCAACATCAATATCCACTTGGAAACCAAATTTCATTGAAATCGGACAATGTTGAATTTTCCCGCCTTTTTTGGCGGCCATTTTGAAAATGGTGGTCAATGAACAATTTTACACCAGTTTACACGTTGCCATAGCATATGGCAAACATTTTAATCAATTTACACTAAACCTTCATCTTCTCTAGTTTTGGATATAAAAGACGACAAAACATGAAAATTTGAAAATTCCATGAAAAAGGGGCAACAACTCCTACAAAGAGTTTTGGATTTTCTTCAAAATTTCAGGGTGGTAGATCTTGATATGCTGAACCTTTTTGCAATTTACACTTGACCTCTATCTGTTACACTTTTTAAAATAAAAAAAATATATAAATTAAAATTTAGAAAATTTTACGGAAAAAGGGCAATAACGCCAACACTAGATTTCGGATTTTCTTTAAAATTGCAGGGCGGGTAGATCTTAACATGCTGAATATTTTCACTCTCTGTCAGATTTTTGATATCTGTAACGGTTTTCGAGTAATTTGCAAAAAATGCAATTTACCCCTTTGTTCTATTTTTAGTAACAGCAGTCATGTTGCTTGGTTTTCGGACTAACCGAACTCAATTTTGAAACTGTTTTCCCTGGTGATGATGCTGGTCAAGTTTGGTAACAATTGGCCAAGTGGCTTTTGAGGAGAAGATTTTTTAAATTGATTACAAAAAGTATCAAATTTCTTA
>MJUU01010051.1:26789-36937 GCA_002080025.1 Modiolus philippinarum | reverse complement strand
TATTACCCTTCATTTAGGCAAAATCTGTAAATTTTATGGTTTCCGGATAATAACTTCAGTTTGCTTTGAGAGAAAATTTTAATATTTTGGGACAATGTTTCTATTTATAAAATACAGGTCAAGTTTGATTTTGTTTGTGATCGGATTTTGCATTCCAGAGTTATTACCCTTCATTTTGACAAAATCTGTAAATTTTATAGTTTTCGGATGATAACTTGATTTCTGCTTTGTGAGACAATTCCTGCAACTACTAGGATTGCTTATGGGCGGGGGTATCTGTTGTGATCAGCAGATCACCTTTTTCTAGTTTCAATAGTGCACATTTAATAATGAGTATTGACTGTGTTGGTGTAAACTAATGAGGGTCCTCATGGGGGTCCTAGGAATCAAATAATCATAAAATTCTTGCCTTGATAATCAAATAATCATTAAATTTTTACCTTGCTAATCAATAAATTTTTGGCTTAGTAATCAAAAATATATAAAAATGCAAGCTAATAATCAAATAATCATTAAATAAATGCTCTCGTAATCAAATAATCATTAAAAAAATACCCCGATAATCAGGTAATCAAGAAATCCATGACGGGCCTCACTAATGTGACACCTAATATTATTCTACTATTGTACATGATAATATATGCATCATGTCTGTTCGTGCTGTTAACATGTGTAAACTTTGTGTTTTTCTATAAAACCTGACTGGTATGATGGGAAACTAGCTTCAAAATAAGTTGTCTCGTTGAAGGCAATATTGCTGTTCTTATTACTGTCAGTTTATAATATCAATCCCCAACTGACGCAGTCATGTTGACAAAAATGACAGACTGGTCGACAGATATACATTGCGGCTCAACTTAACATTTTGCTACACAATTCAGATGTGGAATTAAATACTTCACCTTTGTTTGAGGCTGTAAATAAATGAGGAAGTAAAGTATAACTTTTATTAAAGAATTTCCAAATTTCACAGAAACTGTGAGATTTATTTATTGGATTAGAACCTAATGTTGTAGGTCACTTTATAAGGGGCGGACAGGTTAATAGGTGACTTTGAGCGACAATTGAAACAAGTTGGCAGGAAAGACAGTCAGGTATTTGATTAAATGTATTGTATGCTATTTAATTCATAACTTGAGCTAAAGAATGACCATATTTTTGTAAGAATATATATTTCATTTTGCAGAGAAAATTATTTTTTTCTATGATACTGGTAAAAGTGTATTTTCCCTTACATCCGAGTAAAATAAATGCCTAAACGATAGACCCCGTGAGAAGAGGTGTCTGTATTTTATATGAAATTCGTTTGTTGTAACAGAAATACAGGTACTGAATGATTTCAATGATTTCAGCGAACTACATATCGATAAATGTCGAAATTTTCCATGTCCATACAAATGTCGACACTTCGTATTCATTGAAAAATAGTGTTTCAGCATGTCAGAATAAGGTCTGTAAGTCTCGTCATGTGACACCGAGAAATCACGATAAAATTGCAATTTGAAAACGTTTCCCGCCAAAATATGACGTTGCACGATTATGACGTTCAGTTTTTTTGCTTTAAACGTCATATGTTTTTGTTTAAAATGCAACTTCCGGGTACAACTTTTAGTCCCGGAAGTACCAAAAAGAAACGAGACTTACAGACCCTATACCGACTCTGTGTATGTTGACAATTGATTTCGTCGTGTTAGAACATCGTGTGTATTTAGAGTACATGTTGATTACCATTCCTTTCTTAATATCTTTCGGCAGCCGCTATATGCAGATAAGTAATCAGCCAGATATTTTTGCGATCCAAACCTTAACAGTTCTCTGTCGACTGGCATTGATTATATTAATACCATCTCAGCAAAAGTTAACTAAGGAATCACATATTTGGTATATCTTCCATTTTTGGTCATATTAAGGTACTCTTTTGGCTAAGACAGTATCAAACTCAATTTAAGGAGTCGTGCTGTAGAATTTTTGTAACTCTCTCTCACAAGTTAGTCCCAAGTTAAAACTGTTGTTTCTTGTCAGCAATTTTTCTCGGTAAAATGAAATAATACATTCATAGGATGGTTTGAGGTATGACGAAAGTTACACTTAACTTTTTTCTTATTTTTTCTTAGGCCTGGGCTTTTTTATTGTCACATAGCCTAGGGATCAGTCAAGAATAAGTTACGTTGTTTGGTTTTAGAAAAGTTTATATGGGTAAAATATTAATTTTGAAATTTGAGACATAATCCTTCGTAGGTTCATGTCGTTAATATTCAACGTTTTCATCGGACTTTTATGGAAATGTTGTTAAAAATGCCACAAACGTATAAAAAATAGAAAATTGGAACGTAACATACTTTCTTTACGTTGAAGCGGACATCAACGGGACATTCTACACGAATCCGTTAAATTTGCTTTGGGATCCAATGACCCGAAGGTTTAACACGTTTTCGATATCTATTTAGATATATCACGAATCTTTACCAAACCTTTCGGGAAGTTTTGAGTTTGATTTTTTTCTTTCGTAGTGTGACAGTGTTTTACCAGTAGACTAGATTCCTTGAACTAGCCGGAAATTTAGCAGCGATCACTCTTTAACCCATCTTTCTAAATTACGTTGTACGATTTTTTTTCTTTTTCTAGATAGTGGTCCAACAATTAGTATTGGAATGTTTATTAAACTGAAGTCTGTTCCACTTCCTTTAGATAATGGACATCTTACAATTTCAGCTTTAATTTTACACTAATCTTTATCATATTTGGTATGTAAATCAGGAATGAGCATACATAGCTGAAAAATGTTGAATTCTTCGTTTACGGCATGCACAAAAGTCTGCAGCCATGTGCATTTTTACATTTTTTTTTCAAACCGGTGAAAGTTTTGAAGTGATGGATTGTCCTATTTTAAGGGTGACCAAGTAACTTGATGAAACAGATGACCCGAATTGACCCTATTAAAAATAGCAAGGTGTACTCGATCAGGGTTAACCACAGGGCCTTGTTACTAATTAGAAAATTTTACTATCCATGCATATACACTAGTTAGTGTATATGCATGGATAGTAAAATTTTCTAATTAGTAACAAGGCCCTGTGGGATAACAGTTGTAATCAACGGACTTTTTGTTTGTAAACACCGAATAGAAATTAGAATTACATTAACAATTTCTTTCAAATATTTCTTTTGCGTTTAATGCATGCATATTTCAGTTATATGCTGGGGTATTTTGTTGAATTATTTCATTTACGGGTATGTTTTTTTTTCTTGAATTAAAAAGGGGGTCCAAGAATATGGTAAAAGCCAAAGCGAGACTTGTTTATCACCTGACTTCAGGTAATACCTGCCAATACCTATTTCAGAATGGTCCAGTCTCGTCGATAACATTATCCCTTTAAAAGCATGGAGCATTTTTAAAAAGTATTGTTTCTTTCCATATGTATTGGAAATCATTAAATTAAAAGTGGTTGCAGAGGTGTACAATATATTCACACAACCATGCAAAATCCGGTGCCGAAGTATGCAATATCAAAGTTAACAGAAGAGAATTTCCATTATCTAAAGGAAGTGGAACAGACTTTACAGGGAAATGGGATATAGAAAGGGGGAGTTTGGGTGCACAGAAATCGGTTTAACCCTACCGTTGGCTTTTGCTAGTGCTGGAAACAAGTCAGGCTATCCCGAGGCTATCGCTATCTTCGCTTGTCTCTTACATTTTATTGCAGTTTGCTTGTCGATTGTGGCATGTGATTGTAATTTTCGGCCATTGCATGTGTTCACTCTTATCATTTGGTTTATAATTTTCATTTTTTTCGCCGAACAATGAAGTAGCATTCATTGGCAGTGACAGCTGTCGTAACTGATAGAGAGAAGTTAAAACACAAACAAAATTTGTATTTGTTTTAGTATTCCGACAGTTTAGCGTTGTTATTACTAGTTTGAATGCAAACAATCTTTCTGTTGTTGTCACCATTTTCAAAATGTCACCATGTCAAATATAACAATCGAAGCAATGCATCGATAAATTGCCCGACAGATAGCATCGGGGAATTTCTACGTAAAATTGGCAACTATCGATAAGACTTCGTGGTTCGGCAGTCAGAAAAAATGCAAAAGTCCGATGAAAACGTACGATGGCTTATATTATAAGACTAGTTATGGTGAACACGTCCAAAACCTATCTATTTGCATCACAAGTTTAGTTAGGACTTTGGATAAACTCTTGCCAAAGTTGTTGGGCTTAAAAATTTCACAAGCATGAATGGCGAGTCAAGAATGAAATCCGGTGGTATTTAAACAATAGTATATGAAGTCTCGTTTAGAAAAGATAAAAATGTCGATTGCAATGTGTAGCTCGTTGTTAAGACCTGATAAAAGTTACTTATAACATGAAAATTTATACTCTGTTATGTTCAGGTGACGTATATTGATATTGACAAATGTCATTTTTTTTAAATTTTGATATTTCTTGCATATTTTTAATGAAAAATGAGATTTCCCGGAATATACCTGGTTCCAAAATGTTTTGGATCTAGAAGTTTCTTTATAACGAAAATTTTCCAGAAAAAATACACTTTGCAATTAGATATTTATCGGTTCATCTGCAAATTTTGGACTGGGTACACGCAGTGGTTTCTGCAAAATAAAGTATATAAAAAACGACAATTTCTACCTCGTATCCGTTTAGTTTACATAAACAAAATCGATTTTTACCCACTAAGCACGCGGGGTCTTTGATTGAATTTTAACTGAAGGCACGCCCTTTTCCTTGATTGAACCAATGAAATCTTGCGTTGATGATTAACCTTTGAGATCGTAAGTATAAAAGGAAAATGGCGCTGTTTCGAGACGATATGATTTTGCCTAGTAATTTCTAGTAGAACGAATTTTGGATCTCATTGTTTCTTATGCAAGAATCGTCCCTAAATTGACCTATTAATAAAGTATGTTAAAAAAAAATCTATATGTACATATAATCTTGTTTGGGTTACATGCATTTTAACGCCCTATAGCAATTGGTTTTGACCAGTCTGTTCATTGAATATTTTCATCACGACAGTGAATAATGTAAGAATTATAGTTTTCATAACGAGAGAGAATTGTATATCGATGTGGATATCAACTAGAGTTATGTAATTTCGAAATATAATAAACGAGACTTTGGCGAGTTTATTATTTTTGAAATTACATAACGAGAGTTGATATCCAGCGATATACAATTCTTTCGAGTTGTTAAAACTATTTCTCTTATGATTTTCATAATATTTAGTTGCCGAACTGCTGTTTTTACACAGTTGCTAGGTAACGTTAATTACGGCCAACGAGATTTCAAAGTTGTCCAATAGAAACGTCGAAAAAATAATAGCACATCATGCGTGATGTGTTATTACTTTGCGCTCGTACAATGAAATTCCTGAAAAAGCGATTCAACAAGTTCATATCTAACTCCAGCTCCAAAGTCTCGTTGTGTACCAAAAATAACTATCCCTGCAAGGAATAGATAATAATCGTGCATCATAAGAGAAATTCGCATTTTACCTCTTCTTGGAGGCAATTTTAATTACTTTTTAACTACAAATTAAATATTTGGGAATTGAATGAAGTTTTCACTACATATTGTATTTGTTTATTTCTTTTGAAATCTTGACATTTTGTTGATTGTTTATTTTCGTCGTCATGCTGTTAATTTGTTCCGAATTCCTTATGAACACAGGAGAGTTTTTCTAGAAGGGAGATAATTTTATACCACTAGATTTCCCGCTGATATACCTCGACATTACAATTTTGTACGAAATTTTGGCTAGAGTTATATTCCTTTTGCCGCTGATTTGTAGTTTTTCGTTTTTCAAATATCATCTAAATCAATGAATAACTTATTATTGCTATCATCATTCAAATATCTGCAAAGTGGTATTCTCCAAATCAATGAATAACTTATTATTTTATGTATACTTTACCTGGTGTTTCGAAGTCACCATTAAGAAAAGTGAGCTAGCTAATAGTTCTCCAAGACTGCCTCTTTTGTGAGGTATGTAAAATAAAATTTAGAATAGAGACTAATAAAACATTATATCCATCATTTTTACATATGTTCACGCTGTCAAGTGATGTCTTTGATTTTGTTTTGTTTATTAGTTTGTGTGTGCAATTATGTATTGTGCGTACTTAGACCTACTTAATCAGTACGCATCCTTGTCATAAAAGATGCAAGAATATATCCAGTGTGCGTTTCGAGTTTGCAAAAAATTTACACATTGAAATTTGTATCTTTGATGAAATTGAATATAATCAATATTATGCCTCATATATATGTCTTCCAAACGTTTAGATTTTATCTGCACTGAAGAGACATAAGTTGTCGAAATGCGCATATGCAGAATTTAAATTCACGGTGACTTCGGTATTTAGTTATTTATACAACTTATTTATTGGATTAGTTGAAAAAAGTTGGAAAGAAAAAAAAACAGTACCCCCTTAGGTCGGAAAATATTTTAAATTCCTAGGTTTTTTGGGGTTTTTTTTATGGATCCCCCTTTTGTTTAAGATATTGCCCGCGCAGAGGTCTGGATCCGCCACTGACAAAGAAAAGTCTACCTGATGATCAGCTCTGTTTTGCCTTTATTTTCATATCTTTCCTATATATGTACTTTTACTTTGGTTGCATTGCAACATTTTTGTACATATTTTCATTTTTTTTTCGCTTGAATATACTGACGAGGCATAAGTTCCGAAATAGTCAATAAATTGCATTGAAATAAATGTTTCGCCAATTCAGCACTGTCAGCCAAGTGCGAACCGATGAGATCATATTATCATAGTCGAAACAATACATGCAAATAACTAAATACCGAAGTTACTGTGAATTTACTTTCTGCATATGCGCATTTCGACAAATTATGTCTCATCAGTGCAGATAAAATCTAAATGTTTGAAAGACCATAGAATCAAAAATGTTTAGAAACTGACAGAGAACAAATAACCAAAGTGATCTAAATGTAAAGCCAAAATCTCCTAAGCAACTGTTGTAAAAGTCATTATTACTGTAAGAAACAATATCGATTTTATTACAATTATAATTAATTTATTTGGAGTTGCATCTATTGTTTCAACTATAATAATGATCTCATTGACTTGGCCGATAGGGACTCGCTCGGAGAAGGACGTTTCCGAAAAAATGGTGGACGTTTCCGAAAATATTTTTTCCCTTTTCCGAAAATAAAAAATTAGGACTTTTCCAAAAAAAATTATCACATGCCTCTTGTTTAAAAACAAAAACATGCATGCTATATAAGAGTGTAGCATCAGGAACATCTACCAGCACTGCAAGCGGAAAAATATGCAAGATGACAACTTATCTTCGGTGTTTCTGCCATTATATCTACGACAAAACTGTCGTCCTTTGCATAAAGACAAACAAAGGTTGTCCTGGTCATTTGTTAAAAAAAATGCACCTAAACTGGCTGTGAAATTTCAAGCACAATTCGCCACAGAACTCCACAACAAAAACACATATATGAATTACAAAAAGAAACCAAAGGTAAACAACGATAGAAACTCGGGACAGCTGGATTTGGTACCGACACTTGCAAAGATCAGCTCTATCGATTAACCAGTTTTAGAGGACCCAAGCCTCCTTTTCTCTCTGTGTGTAATAAACAATAACGAAAGAATAAAACCAAATACCGGAAGATTTCTTTAACTACAAAACCACTTTATTTAACAAAAACTGATACAAAGCATAATTTTGAAAGTATTACCTGTAAATAAAATTTTCGGAAAAAGATGTCAGGTATTTCGGAAACGTCCATTCAGGATTTTTACTTTTTTTCGGAAATGTCCTACGCCCGGACTCGCTAAACCCGTTTTTCGCTAATTATATGGATTTACAATAGGCCTATTGGAAATCGTTTGTTATTTAATATAAACTGATTAACGTAATATACTTGCTATATCTGTGAATGGGGGACAAAGGAGTTCCAATAACAACTTAACAGCGAACTGATTATTTCAATTACAGATAAGAGGGAATTACAATAACGGATAATAGAGAATCAGTTTTACACAATAACAGCCCCCCCCCCCCCCCCCANTTGTTAATTTTAGACTTCCGATTCTTCTGTCTTTTTGCTTCGTTTGCCAATGTCTTTTTACCAATAAAACAGTAAAACAGTTACTAAAATTTCGAACTGATATAAAACAACGGCAGTAGAATACCGAAGGAACAAAGGAGTGAAATCTACAAAAATCGAAGTCCAAAGGCATGGCCAAAACGAGAACACAGAAAACAATGACGTTAGACACAAAACAATGACGTTAGACACAAAACAATGACGTTAGACACAAAACAATGACGTCAGACAGATACAAAGCACAGAAATAGAAATCACAACATTAAAAACAAAGGCACTCTCAGTGTGAACTCCAGTGAAACTGAGAGTGACATCAGGTGCTCCGAAAGGGTAAGCATGTCATGCTCTGTTAACAGCACCCGTCACACGGTCAGTGAGGCATATACAAGGAGCACCATCTTCCCAAGTCAAGTATTTGAGGTCCATGTCCTTCCCCACAAATCCTTGACAGATTTGGCTTATACATGTATTTCCTGGGCTGTTTCTCTACAAAATAAGGAACAATTTGAGCCATTGGGATTTGGACAGTCGATATTAATTTATAATTCCTGGGCTACTTCTCTAAAAATGATTAACTATTTGAGCCATTGGGATTGGAACAGTCGATATTAATTTATAATTTCTGGGCTACTTCTCTACAAAATAAGGAACTATTTGAGCCATTGGGATGGGGACAGTCGATATTAATTTATAACTCCTGGGCTACTTCACTACAAAATAAGGAACTATTTGAGCCATTGGGATTGGGACAGTTCGATAATAATTTACAATTCCTTGGCTGGCTACTGCAACCATATAAATCAATGAAAATCTGTATTAACAAGTTTTGTTTGATTTTATAGGCATAGTAATTTCTTCTGGTGTAGAGAAGCAGCCCCAGTCACTTATATCAGCCAAAGCTGTCAAGGGTTTTGGGGAAGGACATGTACCTTAAACACTTGGCTCGGGAAGATAAAAGACCACATGTGGCTTTAACTCACAAGCGGCACAATGACCTTCATATAATAATAAATGATAATGAATCTAAGGCTTATTGTCATATACACAATTTATTATATATATAAAGAAACGACCGCTACTTGTTCCTGTTCTTTGATATTAATTTCTTGTAGTCATCAGAAAAAAAACAAACTATTGCTGACCATCAATCTAGAAAATAGTAAGATACATGCATTAAACATTCATATTATTTTGATAAATAGTTATATTATGAGAAGGTACAGTGTCTTATTAATACCTACATGTATAACATAGCAGCAAAAAAGTACAAACTGCACCTTTTAACATATTAAGATTTCTGTTTTTTCTTCCAGCCTGTAGAGAATTTATATTCTTTTACGAAGTTCCTATTTACACACCTTCAAACTCATGCAACAACATTCGGAAATTTGAATTTCTGACGTTTGTGTGATGTTTTCTGGCAAATTGCATTTTACACTTTTATTGTTGTCAAAACCTCACCTGCGCTTAGGCCACATTAAATTGATTAATAGATTCTCATCCCCACCCGCCCCATTTTTTCTATGCTCAATTTTTTTTTACTTTCAATTATTCAGAAATTTTCGTTAAATTCCTATCAATTTCAGTGAAAATCAACGAAAAAAAATAACAAAACCCTCCCAACCGCCCCAGATTTTTTGTTACAGGTAGAGAATCTACAAATTAACTTGATAGGGCCTGAAATACAGCTATCATTTTTAGTCTTATTCTTGTAGTGTTGTTCTTTTATATTGTTTCTGAAATTTGTTGATTTAAGTAAACAAAATGTATACCCAATATCAGTTTAAATATCTGAACAATTAAAAAAGAATTTAAAGTGAGTGCAATGAATTCTTATTATGGTTAAGATGAATTAAGGTTAATATCGCTTGGTCGAAGTTTTTTGGGCCACGAGTTGTCTCTCCGTAAGATAAGTTTACCAGACAGAACAACTTAAATATCTTGAATGGTAAAGATAAAACAAGTATAATAGCTTCTTACATGAGAGCAGATCAAAGATCGGGGTATCTTTCATGAATGTAAGAAATTCCGTCTTTTCTC